>CM050941.1:38577570-38587570 GCA_027789145.1 Solanum arcanum | reverse complement strand
AAAAGGTCATTACAGTAGATACCAATTTACCCATCGTTCGTCCTCGAACGATCACAAGAAGAAAAACAAGAGCGAGAAGGAGTACCTGAATCTTTAAACAGATGTGGGTATCTTTCTTGCATATCTGCCTCCTTCTCCCAAGTGGCTTCTTCAACCGGTCGATTCTTCCATTGCACCTTGATGGATGCAATCTCTCTTGACCTCAACTTGCGAACTTCTCTATCTAAAATACCAACAGGCTCCTCCTCATAAGACAAGTTCTCATCAAGCAAAACTGAATCCCAACGGATAATGTAGTTTCCATCCCCATGGTATCTCTTCAACATCGACACATGAAATACCGGATGTACTCCGGACAGCCCTGGAGGCAAGGCTAATTCATAAGCCACCTCCCCTACTCGCTTAAGTACTTCAAAGGGACCAATGTACCTTGGGCTTAGCTTACCCCTTTTACCAAACCGCAACACCCCTTTCATGGGCGAAACCTTCAACAAGACTTGTTCACCTTCCATGAACTCTAAGTCTCTAACCTTTCGATCTGCATATTCTTTTTGTCTACTTTGCGCCGCTAGAAGCTTTTCTTGAATAGATTTCACTTTCTCCATCGAATCCCTCAAAAGATCGGTGCCCCAAGGTCTAACCTCAAATGCATCAAACCACCCAATGGGAGACCTACATCTCCTACCATACAATGCCTCAAATGGAGCCATATCAATGCTTGAGTGATAGCTATTATTGTATGAAAACTCCGCTAAGGGTAGGAAGTTATCCCAATGACCACCAAATTCTATCACACATGCACGAAGCATATCCTCTAACACTTGAATCGTTCGCTCAGACTGACCATCGGTCTTAGGATGGAACGCAGTACTAAGGTCCAACCTAGTACCCAATTCCGCATGCAATGTTTTCCAAAACTTAGAAGTAAACTGCGTACCTCTATCTGATATGATGGAGGAGTGGAACCCCATGCAATCGAACGATTTCTGAGATATAGATCTTGGCTAACTTCTCGGCATTGTAAGTCACCTTAACCGGAATAAAATGAGCAGACTTAGTTAACCTATCAACAATCACCCAAATGGAGTCGTACTTACCCATTGTCTTTGGAAGACCAACTATGAAGTCCATTGCGATTCTCTCCCATTTCCATTCCGGAATGGGCATTCTCTAAAGTGTTCCTCCGGGCCTCTGGTGTTCATACTTTACTTGTTGACAGTTTGGACACTTGGCAATAAAATCAACAATATCACGCTTCATTCTACTCCACCAAAAGTGTTGCTTTAGGTCACGATACATCTTGGTTGCACCCGGATGTATAGAATACCTTGAACTATGAGCCTCTGTCAGAATAGTGTTGATCAAATCATCGACGCGGGGTACACATACCCTTCTCTTAATTCTCAAAACACCTTCCTCATCGATTGTCGCTTCTTTAGCCTCTCCTTGCAACACTTTATCTCGAATCTGGATCAATTTCTCATCATTAAACTATTTTCCCTTAATCCGGTCAAGGAAGGAAGATCTTGCCTCCACACACGCCAAAAATCCTCCCTTCTCATTTACTTCTAATATCATAAGGTCATTAGCCAGAATTTGAACCTCTCTAGCCAATGGGCGTCTAGAAGCTTGCAAGTGAGCTAGACTTCCCATGCTTCCCGCCTTTCTGCTTAAAGCATCTGCCACAACATTTGCCTTCCCCGGATGATACAAAATAGTGATGTCGTAGTCCTTCAGTAGTTCCATCCATCTCCTCTGTCTCAAGTTCAAATCTCTCTGAGTAAAGACATACTGTAGGCTACGATGATCAGTATAGACCTCACACTTAACCCCATATAAATAGTGTCTCCATTGCTTTAATGCAAACACTACCGCGACCAATTCCAAGTCATGAGTTGGATAGTTAGGTTCATGCACTTTTAATTGCCTTGAAGCATAAGCAATTACACTCTTCTCTTGCATTAGCACTGCACCCAACCCAGAATAGGATGCATCACAATAAACGATGAAGTTCTTACCCTCTACTGGCAAGGTAAGGATAGGTGCGGTAGTCAACAAAGTCTTGAGTTTCTGAAAGCTTTCCTCACATTCGTCCGACCATACAAATGGAACATTCTGCTTAGTCAAGTTCGTCAATTGGGAAGCAATAGAAGAGAACCCCTTGACAAATCGGCGGTAGTAGCTAGCTAAGCCAACAAAGCTCCTTATTTCTGACACATTAGTAGGTCTTACCCAATTCTTAACTGTCTCGATCTTAGAAGGATCCACCATCACTCCATCCTTAGAAACCACGTGCCCCAAGAAGGACACTACATCTAGCCAAAACTCACACTTAGAGAACTTGGCCTAAAGCTTTTTCTCCCTCAACATTTCCAATACAATTCTCAAATGCTCCTCATGTTCCTTCTTACTTTTAGAGTATATCAGTATATCATCAATAAATACGATCACAAAGAGATCCAAATATGGCTTAAAAATCCCGTTCATCAAGCTCATGAACGCAGCAGGGGCATTCGTAAGACCAAAAGACATCACTACAAATTCGTAATGCCCACACCTGGTTCGAAAAGCAGTCTTTGGCACGTTCGTTGCCCGTATTTTCAATTGATGATAACCGGATCTCAAGTCAATCTTAGAGAAGACACACGCACCTTGTAACTGATCGAACAGGTCATCAATGCGAGGAAGAGGATACTTGTTCTTAATAGTTACCTTGTTCAGTTGTCTATAGTCTATGCACATCCGAAAACTTCCATCCTTCTTCTTCACAAACAAAACCGGAGCACCCCAAGGAGATGCACTTGGTCTAATGAATCCTTTGCTCAACAACTCTTGAAGTTGGGCCTTTAACTCTCTCAACTCCGCGGGAGCCATTCTATAAGGGGGTATAGAAATGGGGTGAGTACCCGGTTCAAGATCAATACAGAAGTCAATATCCCTATCTGGTGGCATACCAGGAAGATCTACAGGGAACACATCCAAAAACTCACGGACTACCGAAACTGACTCAATCGAAGGTACTTGGGTAGTGTCATCCTTGAGATGTGCCAAGAAAGCTAAGCACCCTTTACTAACCATTTTCTTAGCACGAAGAAAGGAGATGATACGCACCGGATTGGAAGTGTAGTCACCCTCCCACACTAACGGATCTGTCCCAGGCTTGGCTAACGTCACAGTTTTAGCATTACAATCCAAGATCGCAAAATTCGGAGAAAGCCAAGTCATACCCAGAATTACGTCAAAGTCAACCATTTCTAATATAACCAAATCTACATAAGTGTTGCTCCCCACAAAATTCACCAAACAAGACCTATATACCTTTTCAACTACCACAGACTCACCCACCGGAGTAGAAACACGAATAGGCATATCAAGTAATTCACAATGTAAATTTAGACCACTAGCAAATGAGGAAGATACATAAAAAAATGTGGATCCAGGATCAAACAATACGGAAGCCATGCAATCACAAACCAGAAGATTACCTGTGATGACAGCATCAGATTTCTTCGCCTCCGATCTCCCAGGAAAAGCGTAGCAATGGGCCCCATTACTTGTCTGTCCGTTGCCCCTACCATGTTTTGTTGTAGTGGCTCAAGTTTGCCCATCAACTCTGCCGTTTTGGTGACCACCATTACCTCGACCACCACGTCCTCCAGAATAACGACCTCTACCATGACCACCTCTACCTCTAGCTATTGGGGGCCGATAACTCTGTTTTGGACAATATCTCTTAATATGTCCAATCTCCCCACATCCATAGCACTCTCTGGGTTCATGCATAGGTCTCTCAGAGAAGTGTTGGCCGGTCTGAGGTGGACCCCCAACTACAGTCTGTAGTGAAGACTGAATGGGTCGAACTGAGTAACCTCCGGAACTCTGTCCTCTAGAGTAGGAACTCACCTCCCTTTAGAAACCTTTTTGATGTAGTTGCCATGGTGAATTCATCTGGCTTCACTCCCTCTACCTCTATTACGAAGTCTACCACTTCTTGAAAGGATTTTGCCGTAGCCGCTACATATAAGGCTGAAATCCGCAATTCTGACCTCAACCCCTTCACAAATCGGCGAATCCGCTCTTGTGGACTGAAGCAAAGCTGCGTGGCATATCTGGATAGTGCGCGAAACCTAGCCTCATAAGCATTAACCGACATCCTACCTTGATCTAGGCTCAAGAACTCATCCCTTTTCCTATCCCTCAAAGTCCGGGGGATATACTTCTCCATAAACAAGCTAGAGAATGATGCCCAAGTCATAGGTGTTGCCTCTATCGGTTGACACTCAACATGTGACCGCCACCACATTTTGGCGTTCCCTTGAAACTGATAACTCACGAACTCAACACCAAACCGTTCTACTATACCCATCTTGTGTAGTAGCTCATGACAGTCAACCAGAAAATCGTAAGCATCCTCAGATTCAGCACCCTTGAAGACTAGAGGTTTCAATTTCAAGAACATACTGAAAAGTTCATGCTGATCATTTGTCATTATGGGCCCCGTAGTCAGACGAGGAAACGTGCCTATCTCCAATGAGGCATCCATGCGGGGAGCCATAGTAGCCGCATGTTGTACCTCCGGAACCTGAGGTCTTTGGTGCGAGAAAACTCTTGGGGTGTCTGGCCCTGATCAGATAACCCGCTAAGATAAGCCAGAACCTGATTGATCATCTCTGGGGTAGGTTGGGGTGGCATTTCCTCATTCTGCACTTGTTCATTCTCCCCATCCTCCCCCTCTCTTACTACTTCCTCAGTTGGTGGAGGAGTCACCGCCCTAGCATCAGATGGGCTAGGTACCTGTCCTCTTCCTCTAGAGGACGTCCTCCCACGACCTCTACCACGGCCTCTTTCCGTTGCTCTTCCTCGAGCCACAGCCCCAGTGGCTGGCTCAGACGTTTCTTGTCTTGTCGGTGTTGGTGTTGGCGCGGTCGTTTCTCTAGTTCTAACCATCTGCGAAATAGAGTGAAGATGGTCAGATACCAATTTGTATCACCTAGATACCAATTAGATTCAAGTAGTAGCACGAAATAAAGAAAGAAAGAATGGAATTTTCCTAAAGTCTTATAGCCTCTCAAAGAAAAGTAAAGGCGTCCCCCTACCGTTCCTTAAGACTCTACTAGACCTGTTCTTGTGTGATGAGACCAACGAACCTAATGCTCTGAAACCAAGTTTGTCACGACCCAAATCGGGGCCGCGACTGGCACCCACATTTACCCTCCTATGTGAGCGAACCAACCAATCTAAAACCTTAACATCTCAATATAATATCAACAGAAAATAATGCGGAAGACTTAAACTCATAAGTAAAATCAATAATCAACTTCTATAACTCAAAAACTTATCATTATCCCCAAAATCTGGAAGTCATCATCACAAGAACATCTATGATCAATTTACTAACTAAAAATTTCTAAGAAGCTAAAAATACATAAGAAGCTAGTCCATGCCGGAAGTTCAAGGCATCAAGACTTGAAGAAGAAGATCCAGTCCAAGCTAGAAGCATTAGCTCACCCTGAATTTCCGATGTAGTAAAGACTGGCTTGAATTACTATTGAGTCGAAGACAACGGCACGTTTGCTGCACTCCACAAATAACAAAGAAGAAAACATAAAAGTAGGGGTCAGTACAAAACACGGGTACTGAGTAGGTATCATCGGCCAACTAAAAATAGAAAACAGTATATATCAGATAACATCATAAATCCACTAACATCCTTAGCATGCAGCATTTTCAATTACCATAACCCTTGGTCACAACACCAAGCACATCAATGAGGACTCACGCCTCCTCATCATACTCATTTGGGAATTAAGTTCATTAGATTGAGTATATTAACATATTTCAAGATTCATTATCTTTATTCCCCTCGTGTCGGTACGTGACACTCCGCTCCATATACTATCCTGGTGTCGGAACGTGACACTTCGATCCTCATAAACTATCCTGGTACCGAAACGTGGCACCCGATCCATATACTATCCTGGTGTCGGAACGTGACACTCCGATCCTCATTCTATCTTGGTACCGGAACGTGTCACCCGATCTATATACTATCCTGGTGTCGGAATGTGACACTCCGATCCTCATTCTATCCTGGTACCGGAACGTGGCACCCGATCCATAATACTATCCTGGTGTCAGAATGTGACACTCCGATCCTCATTCTATCCTGGTACCGGAACGTGGCACCCGATCCTCTATTTTCTATCCTGGTACCGGAACGTGGCACCCGATCCCCTAATCTCACCACTTTCGTTCATCAAGCCTTCTTTTATACCAAGGCATCATCATTAACAAAGTAGATTAGGGTTTCTTTTCAAGATTTGGGATTCAATAGCTTCATCATGCTTATTTATTCACAATTACATAATCATATTCATGCAAGCATACAATTAAGCACATAGCAGGGTTTACAATATTATCAATACATAACATTTGCTATTAAGAGTTTACTACGAATAGCATGAAAACCATAACCTACCTCCACCGAAGAATTGAAATCAAGCAAGTTAATCCTCAAAGCTACTTCGTTCCTCTCTCTCTTGATCGATTCTCCCTCTCTTTGTTCTTTCTATTTTCTTATTCAAACCCTCTTTATTTTACCCTAATTAGTATATAATTAAGTTTAAAAGATGGCAATAATAACCCACTAATTAACTTAAGGTTACCTCTTTTAACCCCCAAGTAATTAGACTTATAATCCTTAACCCTCTAACTTTATAATTAAAGTAGGAATAGTCCAAAACGTCCCTTAAAACGTNNNAAGAAATCCGACTCCTCCTGGGATTACGCAACTTTGACGGCCGTCGGTACTGCGACGGTCCGTCATGCAGGTTCGTCATGGACTCAATTTGTTTAAGGAGTCTGTGACGGCCCGTCGTGCCTACGACGGTCCGTCCTGCACTTCCGTCACGACGTTCAGAGAATCGTTCCCTGTACCAACTTTTCAAGAGTTGAAGTGTTTTGAAACGAGAGTTCACGACGGTTCGTCATACCTGTGACGGTCCGTTCTGCAGGTTCATCACGGAGTTCAGAGAGTCGATTTCAGTGCTCAGATTTCAGAAATTCTAAGTGTTTTGAGACGAGACACCCTCGACGGTCCGTCGTGCCCATGACGGTCCGTCATGGGGTCCGTCGTCTCAGCCAATTTTCCAGAAATAAAATCTGCTGCTAAAAATGACTAAACAGGTCGTTACACTTTGTTCTCAATCAAAACTCCAAACTACCTTCTACACTACTAACTATTGCTAAAAATTTCCATTGACTTACAACATTTGTAATACTAGAAGAAACTCTAGCAATAGTTACATAGGCTATCTCTTTAGCTATATTTTCCTCCATTTTGCTCTTGTGGTCAAAGATTCTGTTGTTTCTCTCAATCCACAATCCATAGACACCTTCAGTCAGTACAATTTTGAATAGTTGTGTTGTTGTACTCTTTCCTTTCCCATGTTGAATACACCATTTCAGAAACTGTCCCCATGACATTGGAAAAGCATTTTGGTTATCTATCCATCCTAGCAGTCTCTCCCAAAGCTTCGTGGCATATTGACATTGTAAAAACAAATGCTCTATACTCTCTTCTATATTCTTGCATAACACACAGTTCTTGTCTAGTACAACTCCCCATTGAACTAGTCTATCAACTGTTGCTAGCTTTTGGTTTATTATAATCCACATTGTGAAGTCAGCTTTAGGCCTTGATGTATTGTTATTCATGAGACAATTCCATGCAGGCTTTTGTTGCTCCCCTTTCATGTAACAATATATTTGCCTGATCATCCGTTTTCCCTTATCTTGTACTTGTTGAGCTTGATCAATTATATGCTTTGCATTCATTAATTTCTTTATCATCCATCTTGCGTGGTTTCTCATCTTCCAGTTGTTCTGCCCCTTTATATAATATGCATGTATCTATTTGATCCATAACTTTTCTTCTTTATTTGCTAAGTCCCAACACAATTTAGCTACTGCAGCTCTATTCCAAACTTTCACATTATTCAATCCCATACCACCTTCATATTTAGGATAACACACTTTCTCCCATGCTATTAGAGCCTTTTTAGTAACATAACCAACCCCTGACCAGAAATAACTTCTACAAAGACCTTCAATCAATTTAATTATCTTTGCAAGAATAATGAAAAGTTGTGCCCAGTATGAATACACTCCAAAAAATACAGTCTTTACTAGTTGAGTTCTTCCTGCATAAGAATTTTTTTTTGCTGTCCATGAGTTGATTCTTGCCATAATTTTTCAATAAGAGGATACCACTGAAGTATAGACAACTTCTTTGATGAAAGAGGCACCCCCAAGTATTTAAAAGGTAGCTCTTCCATTTTATAGTCAAGTTGTCGCACAATTTGCTGCCTCATCTCCACCTGAACTCCACCACAATATATTGAACTCTTATTAAGGTTTGCCTGCTGTCCAGAAGCTTGAAAGAACGCTAAGAAACATCCTTTAAGAGCCTTAATGGAGTTAAGATCACCTCTAGAAAATAGTAACAAATTATCTGCAAAACATAAATGTGTGATATCCATCTAAGAGCATTTAGGATGATACTTAAGTGTTTTCTCTTCTTTAAGTCCCTTGAGAATTCTACTAAGATATTCCATAACTATAGCAAAAAAAAGGTGACATTGGATCCCCTTGCCTGAGTCCTTTAGCTGCATCAAATCTTTCAGTAGTCTGTCCATTAACCACAATAGTGTAATTCACTGTCTTGACACAATGCATTACCCATTGAGTAAATATATCAGGAAAACCCAAGCCCACCATCACTTGATCTAAGAATGGACATTCAACTGAATCATAAACTTTTTGCAGATCAATCTTAAGCATACTTCTATGGGAAATATTCTTCCTAGTATAAGCCTTGACCAATTAATGAGCCAACAGAATATTATCTGAAATTTTCCTCCCTTGAATGAATCCATCTTGACTATCACAAATAACATTATGAATGACATCATGCATTCTGTTTGTTATCACCTTTGAAATGATTTTATATAGAACAGTACAACAAGCAATTGGCCTATACTCCTTCACATTTTTGGGACTTTGTACTTTTGGAATTAGAGAAACAAGTGTGCAGTTGAAAGGCTTAAACAACTTACCTGGCATGAAGAAACTTTGGACAGCCTCAATGATATCATTTTAGATGATCTTCCAAGTATACTTAAAGAAAAAAGCATTATAGCCATCTATACCTGAAGCCTTATCATTCCCAATAGATTGTAATGCTGCAAAGATCTCCTCTTCTGTTATTGTGACACATAGTTGAATTCTTTGCTATTTTGACAATACAGGCCCTCTTTTCATCACCTGAGCATTTATAGCTGGAAGTTTACCTGCTGAAGATCCCATAAGACTTTTGTAAAACAAAACAAACTCATCTTGAATCTCTTGAGGTTCATACAACATCCTTCCATCTATAGATAAAATATTTCTAATATGCTTCTTTTGAGTTCTTTCCTTTATCACTGAACTAAAGTATTTGTTATTTGCATCTCCCAACTGTATCCATTTTGCCCTTGCTTTTTGCCTTAGAGCACTTTCCTCTATCATTGACCACTTTTCCAACTTTATCGGTAACTCTTTTTTTTTAGTAATTAACTTATCATTTTCCTTAATGTATAGTTGTTCTTCATTCTCTGCAAGTTCCATTCTAGCCTTCTCAATCTGTTGGCCTATAAATTGAAATTCTCTTCTATTCAGCTGCCATAGTACTGGCTGGAGGGCCTTCAACTTGTACCAAATCTTCTTCATTACACAATTGTCATAATTCTATTTCCAGACTTTCTCCACCAATTTCAAAAAAGAAGCATGTTCAATCCAAACATTAAAGAACTTAAAACTTACTCTCATGTGATGTTGAGTTTGTTGTAGTAACAATTTCATAGGGCTATGATCAAAGACACCTGGATTCCCACACTCCAAAGTAACATGACCCCATTTTTCCATCCATGCATCATTCCCAAAGGCTCTGTCAATCCTACAT
>CM050941.1:38540070-38575070 GCA_027789145.1 Solanum arcanum | reverse complement strand
AATAATAATAATAATAATAATAATAATAATAATAATTATTATTATTATTATTATTATTATTATTATGATTATTATTATTATTATTTTTGGTAACTAACAATTTATTAATTACCATGGAAAACATTACAATTCAAGCAGCTAACACATCATGCTTTGTTCTCAATCAAAACTCCAAACTACCTTCTACACTACTAACTATTGCTCAAAATTTCCATTGACTTACAACATTTGTAATACTAGAAGAAACTCTAGCAATAGTTAAATAGGATATCTCTTTAGCAATATTTTCCTCCATTTTGCTCTTGTGCTCAAAGATTCTGTTGTTTCTCTCAATCCACAATCCATAAACACCTTCAGTCAGTACAATCTTGAATAGTTCTGCTGTTGTACTCTTTCCTTTCCCATATTGAATACACCATTGCAGAAACTGTCCCCATGACATTGGAAAAGCATTTTGGTTATCTATCCATCCTAGCTGTCTCTCCCAAAGCATCCTGGCATATTGATATTGTAAAAACAAATGCTCTATACTCTCTTCTGCACAATTCTTCTCTACTACAACTCCCCATTGAACTAGTCTTTCAACTGTTGCTAGTTTTGGTTCAACATAATCCACATTGTGAAGTAAGCTTTAGGCCTTGCTGCATTGTTAAACATAAGACAATTCCATGTAGGCCTTTTTTGCTCCCCTTTCATGTAACAATATATTTGCCTGATCATCCCTTTTCCCTTATCTTGTCCTTGTTGAACTTGATCAATTATATGCTTTGCATTCAATATTTTCTTTATCATCCAACTTGCATGGTTTCTCATTTGCCAGTTGTTCTGCCCTTTATATAATATGCATGTATCTATTTGATTCATAACTTGTCTTCTTTATTTGCTAAGTCCCAACACAATTTAGCTACTGCAGCTCTATTCCAAACTTTCACATTAGTCAATTCCATACCACCTTCATATTTAGGACAACACACTTTCTCCCATGCTATTAGAGCCTTTTTAGTAACATAACCGACCCCTGACCAGAAATAACTTCTACAAAGACCTTCAATCAATTTAATTATCTTTGCAGGAATAATGAAAAGTTGTGCCCAGTATGACTGCACTCCAAAAAATACAGTCTTTACTAGTTGAGTTCTTCCTGCATAAGAATTTTTTTTTGCTGTCCATGAGTTGATTCTTGCCATAATTTTTTCAATAAGAGGATACCACTGAAATATAGACAACTTCTTTGATGAAAGAGGCACCCCTAAGTATTTAAAAGGTAACTCTTCCAGTTTATAGTCAAGTTGTCGCACAATTTACTGCCTCACCTCCACCTGAACTCCACAACAATATATTGAACTTTCATAAAGGTTTGCCTGCAGTCCATAAGCTTGAGAGAACTCTAAGAAACATCCTTAAAGAGCCTTGATGGAGTTAAGATCACCTCTAGAAAACAGTAACAAATCATCTGCAAAACATAAATGTGTGATATCCAGCTTAGGAATTTAGGATGATACTTAAGTGTTTTCTCTTCTTTAAGTCCATTGAGAAGTCTACTAAGATATTCCATAGCTATAGCAAAAAAAAAATAGGTGACATTGGATCCCCTTGCCAGAGTCCTGTACCTGCATCAAATCTTTGAGTAGCCTATCCATTTTAACCACAATAGTGTAATTCACTGTCTTGACACAATGCATTACCCATTGAGTAAACATATCAGGAAAACCCAAGCCCACCATCACTTGCTTTAAGAATGGACATTCAACTGAATCATAAGCTTTTTGTAGATCAATCTTAACCATACTTCTAGGAGAAATATTCTTCCTAGTATAAGCCTTGACAAATTCATGAGCCAATAGAATATTATCTGAAATTTTTCTCCCTGGAATGAACACAGCTTGACTATCACAAATAACATTATGAATGACATCATGCATTCTGTTTGTTATCACCTTTGAAATGATTTTATATAGAACAGTACAACAAGCAATTGGCCTATACTCCTTCACATTTTTGGGACTTTGTACTTTTGGAATTGGAGAAACAAGTGTGCAGTTGAAAAGCTTAAACAACTTCCCTGGCATGAAGAAACTTTGGACAGCTTCAATGATATCATTTTAGATGATCTTCCAAGTATACTTAAAGAAAAAAGCATTATAGCCATCTATACCTGGAGCCTTATCATTCCCAATAGATTGTAATGCTGCAAAGATCTCCTCTTCTGTTACTGTGGCACATAGTTGAATTCTTTGCTATTTTGACAATACATGCCCTCTTTTCATCACCTGAGCATTTATAGCTAGATGTTTACCTGCTGAAGTTCCCATCTATAGATTAAATATTTCTAATATGCTTCTTTTGAGATCTCTCCTTTATCACTAAACTAAAGTATTTGTTATTTGCATCTCCCAACTGCATCCATTTTGCCCTTGCTTTTTGCCTTAGAGCACTTTCCTCTATCATTGACCACTTTTCCAGCTTTATCAGTAAGTCTTTTTCTTTAGTAATTAACTCCTCATTTGCCTGACTGTAAAGCTGTTCTTGAATCTCTTCAAGTTCCGTTCTAGCCTTCTCAATCTGTTGGCCTATAAATTGAAATTCTCTTCTATTCAGCTTCCTTAGTACTGGCTGGAGGGCCTTCAGCTTGTACCAAATCTTCTTTATTACACAATTGTCATTATTCTATTTCAAGACTTTCTCCACCTATTCCAAAAAAGAAGCATGTTCAATCTAGACATTAAATAACTTAAAACTTACTCTCATGTGATGTTAAGTTTGTTGTAGTAACAATTGCATAGGGCTATGATCAGAGACACCTGAATTCCCGTACTCCAAAATAACATGACCCCATTTTTCTATCCATGCATCATTCTCAAAGGCTCTGTCAATCCTACTTGAAATTCTAGCACTACCAGTCTGTTTGTTGTTCCAAGTATAGTAATTACCTTTCCATTGTATTTCATTGATGCCCATGTTTTTAACACATTCTTCAAAATCTCCTATTTCATTCAAAGTAAAAAAAGCCCCAGCTAGTCTATCTTTGGGTGACAGAAGAGCATTAAAATCTCCTACAATGAGCCATGGTTGAGATATACTTTGTGCCATCAAGTTTAGATCAGTCCATAAAATTTTCCTCTACTCTATAGTATTAAAACCATATACCACTGTAAGATCAAATTGGTGTCCTTTACTTCCTTTAGTTATATGACAATGAACCATTTGAGCTGAGCTATTAACTTAGTTTCATACCAATTTTCATCAAATATTATCCAAATCCTACCATTTGAAGCCTCCCTATATTGAGCATTATCCCCCAACTTGGAGCTATTCCTTTGATTGTAGCTTTAACATTAAACTCTCTAACTCTTCTTCCAATTAACCCTGCCAATGAAACCTTATTATTCTGTAAAAGAAGTTTTATCTCCTTCTGCTTGTACCTCTTATTCATGCCCCTCACATTCCACAAACTCCACTGTCACGTCCCATTTTTTTGCAAAAACGAGTTTTGTGTACGACCTAACAACTCCTTTGGGATTTTGAGTTTGGAGTCGCCACTTAACGAATTAAGGCGCGTTAGGGCACCTATCTAACCTAACTAAGTCTAGCTAAGGTCAACGAGCCAGAGATCAGGGTAATGGTTCAAATTACCTCGAGGGGAAGAAGTTAGGCATCCCTCGAGGTCCACAAATGTGGGTCCCGGCCGTATCTCATGCAATCTATGTGGGGGATACAAGTAGCAATCAAGGTCACTGATATACCGTGGTTTCACGGTATTATTAGTATTTTTTCCTTAAGTTTAGTATGTCCAAAATCCTTTTTGTGCTAGTTTTTATATAAGTTTCTCTTTATTTGCAGGAAATCTGTCCAAAGATGAATGCAGAGATTTTGAGCGAAAAAATGTAGAAGAGAACACCTACGAAGCTTGTGACGGTCTGTCGTGCTTGTGACGGTCCGTAGGTGGCAGCGTAGTGCAGCTGCTGAAGGAGGATGGGGAAGTCTGACCAAGTGTGGGGTTACGGTGTCCAAGACGGCCCGTCGTGTCTATGACGGTCCGTTCTGCACGTTCGTCATGAAGTTCAGAGAAGTAATCCAGTACCCATATTCCAAGAGCTTAAGTGTTTCGGAACGAAGACCCTCTATGGACCGTCGTGTCTATGACGGTCCGTCATACTTGCCGTCGAGGGTAATGAAGAGAGCAGCAGAAGAAATTGCACAAGTATGCGACAACGGAGTCCATGACGGTCCATCGTGACCACGACGGTCAAACCAGCCGCGTTTTGACAGATTTCCAGCAAATAGAGTCCTTGTTTAATTAGGTTTTTATTTTCTATAAATAGTTTGAAAAACCTCGTTTTTGAGGTTAAACTCTGTATAGTTAGACACCTTATTACTAGACACTATATTGTTAGACTTTTGATTATCATTAGACTTTTTGTGAGATTCTTGTTTACTTTGAGATTCTTGCAAGTGATTATTGGTGATTAATCAAAGCAAAATTTTGGATTTTGCTCTTTCTCATTGAAGTAAGTACATGAATTCTTGAATAATATATTTGAATATTATGATTACGACTATGGGTAACTAAACTCCATAACTAGGGTTGTGGGAACCATAGGCAAATAATGAGGTAAAACCTAACTAAAATAACAATTCTAGAATAGTGTCTTGCATGTATTAATAATTCTTTCGCTTAGAAGTATTTTTAACGGATGGCCAACGTTAGAACTCTCCTTATTGCTACTTGCCGGACCAAGGAGGTAGATAGTAGGAAAAGAATTATCAACATAGATTTAGTGTATACTATCTAATAGGCTAGTATTGATTGGTACGAGGTAATAACTTAGTCAACTATCAAATACGATGCTTAATATGAGGTGAAGATAAGGGTTAGGATAGCAACTTACGTAGCCGAACCAAGGTACGGAGTGAAATTTTCTAGATGCCGGACCAAGGATTTAGAAATACATATCACTTTGCATGCAAGATACTAGGAAAGAATTGTTATAGTTAGAATTATCAAGTTATGAACATGTGGGTAACACGTAAACCCTAGTTACTTTGATTAATTGATTAAACTCCAACATTCAAAGCTGTTATGTGTCTCTTTCAATTTCGTTAGTCATTTTCATTCATTTAGAAATAGAAACCCCCCTTTTATTGTTTTTGCTTTCCAAGGAAGTAATTGACCGAACAATAGTAATAATAGGTTAAAGTTAAGTTTAAACTATTTTCCTCATGGGAACGATCCCAACTTCACTAGTTGGGTTATTTACTTGACACGACCGCTTTACTTCTTATTTGAGAAGTAAGTTTGAGCGTATCAAATTTTGGCGCCACTGCCGGGGAATATAGCTTTTAGATTAACTTAAACTTATTACTATAGTTTAGTTGATATTTTCTTGATTTTACTTTGTTTTATTGTTTTTGATTTGTGCAGAACCAACCTCCTTGTATGCCAAATACACAGAGAGGAAGAGAACCCTTGTTTCCCTACAATCACGAATTAGAGCGTACACTACGCAACATGAATCTTAACTTGGGAATCAATGATGATGATCCAAACCAAAACATCCCAGCTCCGGTTGATGTTCATGGTCAGTTGTTACCCGATGCTCTGGGTGAACACCACCAGAGGGGACAACATCCCGTTCCACGGCCCCAAGCATACTACAGAGGCTATGATAACATAGCAGACTCCGATGGGCCACTTGTCTTGCCTCCTCTACCCACAGGACACACCTTTGTGGTAACTAGTAGCATGATGCAAATGCTCACTGCCAGAGGTTTGTTTTCAGGGCTACCTTCTGAGGATCCACATGCCCATTTAGCTATGGTAAGGGCAGTGTATAAAAGCTGTGTAGGGAGGCCTGACGGGCGCAGAGTGTTTCCTCTCTCACTGACGGGAGAGGCTGCTATATGGTTCACTGAGCTCCCTTATAACTCAATTTTCACTTGGAACCAACTAAGGGATGTCTTCTTAGCACGCTACTATCCGGTCTCCAAGAAACTAAACCACAAAGACAGAGTGAACAACTTTGTGGCACTACCAGGAGAGTCAGTTAGTAGTTCTTGGGATAGATTCACCTCGTTCTTGAGAAGTGTCCCAAATCACCGTATAGATGATGAGTCATTGAAGGAATACTTCTATCGGGGACAGGATGATAATAATAAAGCGGTGTTGGACACTATAGCAGGTGGATCTTATGGGGAGTGTCCTTATGCTGAGATTGCTGAAAAATTAGAGAAAATATCCCGGAACAATAAAGCTTGGAGTACTAGGAAGTCCGATACCGGGAGAAACACCTTCGCAGTGGAGTCCACTCACAACCCAGCCACAGATGAGATTCGTGAAGAAATGGCTCAGATGAGAACTGAGCTTGGGTTGGTACTAAAACATGTCACTGGGGGTGCAGAAAAGATAAATGCAGTCAACTACTTGTCGAAACCACCGCCATGATGAGTGTTATTATGAGGAGGATTCCTATGCGGTAATGAGCAGACGGGGGGTTTCCAACCAAGTGACCATGGCTCTAATCAACAGAATTGGATCCACGGTCAAGGGAACCAAGGTCGGAACTATGGTAACTACAATCGTGAGGGTCATTATGTCCGAGATGGAAACTATAACCGTGACAACAACTTCAACAGGGGTAACTATGGTAACAGAAATGACAGGAATGGGCCCTATGTTCCTCCTCAAAATCATGAAGTTAATCCTAGGGATAGTGGAGGTAGTACGGCGCGAGTTGAGAATATGTTGCACAAAATGATGAGGAGGTTCGATGCAGTAATGAGCACAATAAAGAGTTGAGGAATGATTTAGCGGGTATTGGGCAAAAATTTGATACACATGCAATATCGATTAAGCAACTTGAGTTACAATTGGCCCAATTATCTGCGACTATGAACACACGGCAACCGGGCACTCTTCCTAGCAACACTGTCCAAAATCCGAAAAATGATAGACATTGTATGGCAATTACTACTCGCGGTGGCAAGCAAACCATTGACCCACCTATGCCGCATAATGAGAAAATGGTGACAAAAGATACTGATAAAGTGGTAGATGTTGATGGTGAAGTAGAGGATAACACTGTAAAAGATGTTGAAGTGCCTAGAAAGGTAACGCCCATGCCTAGGCCACCACCCCCATTTCCTCAAAGATTATTGAAAAAGACCGAGGATGGTAAATATCGGCGTTTTATAACAATGTTGAAGCAACTTTCTATCAATGTCCCTTTGGTAGAAGCTTTAGAACAAATGCCCGGTTACGGCAAGTTTATGAAAGATCTGGTTACAAAGAAAAGATCTGTCACTTTTGAGGATGATGATAGAATGCAGCATTGTAGTGCTATTGCTACAAGATCTCTGGTACAAAAGAAAGAAGATCCGGGTGCGTTCACTATTCCTTGTACAATCGGGCTATTACATTTTGCGAAAGCATGATGTGATCTGGGGGCAAGCATAAATCTCATTCCCCTCTCGATTTACAAGAAGTTGGGTTTGAGTGATCCAAAGCCCACTCCGATGCGGCTACTGATGGCTGATCGAACAGTAAAAAAGCCTATAGGGATACTCCATGATGTGCTAGTAAAAGTGGAGTCGTTCATATTTTTGGCAGATTTTGTTATTCTTGATTGTGAAGTCGATTTTGAAGTGCCCATTATTCTTGGGAGGCCATTCCTTTCTACAGGAAGAGCCTTAGTAGACATGGAAAAGGGGCAGATGAAATTTCGATTAAACAATGAGAGAGTGACCTTTAACATTTGTAGGTCCATGAGGCAGAGTGGTGAGCTCCAATCGGTATCTGCTATATCCTACAACATGGCTGAGACATATGAGACACAAAAAGAAGAACGTCTAGGTGTAGAAGCATTAGCGGCAATAATAATGAATTTTGATAGCGATTGCATCGAAGAGTATGAGTCATTAGTCGCGGCTCTTGACCGAGGTGATGTTCGGTTTAAACCGAAGAAATATGAGCTAGATATGAAGAATCGCGAGCCCCCACCCGCGAAACCATCTATAGAGGAGGCTCCAAAATTAGAACAAAAAGCTCTCCCACCTCATCTCAGGTATGAATTCTTAGGAAATTGTGACACTTTGCCGGTAATCATTGCATCAGACCTGAATTAACAACAAGTTGAGAGTTTTGTGAAGGTGCTAAGAAGGTTCAAAAGAGCTATTGGGTGGACTATTGCGGATATTATTGGGATCCCTCATGGTATTTCTTCTCATAAAATCCAACTCATGCCTGATCATAAGCCAAGTATTGAGCACCAGAGATGCTTAAATACTCCTATGCAAGAGGTCGTGAAGAAGGAAATCATTAAGTGGTTAGACGCCGGAGTAATCTATCCAATCGCCGATAGTAGTTGGGTATGCCCTGTTCAGTGTGTACCTAAGACAGGGGGAGTGACTGTGGTCCCCAACGAAAAAAATGAACTTGTTCCAATGAGATCGGTTACTGGATGGAGGGTGTGTATGTATTACCACAAATTAAAGGCATGGACTGAAAAAGACCACTTTCCTATGCCCTTCATGGATCAGATGTTGGATAGACTTGCCGGAAAAGGGTGGTACTGTTTTCTTGATGGATATTCGGGGTATAATCAGATTTCTATTGCACCAGAAGATCAAGAGAAAACCACTTTTACTTGTCCATATGGGACCTTTGCATTCAAAAGAATGCCGTTTGGGTTGTGCAATGCACCCGCCACATATCAGAGATGTATGATGTCAATATTTTCTGACATGGTGGAGGATACTATAGAAGTTTTTATGGATGATTTTTCTGTGGTTGGTGATTCATTTGAGCGGTGTTTTGACCAATTTATCTGAGGTCCTTAAGAGATGTGAAGACTGCAATTTAGTACTAAATTGGGAAAAATGTCATTTCATGGTGAAAGAGGGTATTGTTTTGGGTCATCGTATTTCAGAAAAGGGCATAGAGGGTGATCGAGCTAAAGTCGAGGTAATAGAGAGACTTCCCCCACCGATCTCTGTGAAAGGTGTGAGAAGCTTTCTTTGGCATGCAGGTTTTTACCGGAGATTCATCAAACACTTTTCAAAGATTGCACGTCCATTGTGCAAACTGCTGGAGAAAGATTGTAAATTTTGTTTTGATTAATCCTGTCTTAAAGCATTTAGTGAGCTAAAAGAAAAATTGGTGTCTGCGCCTATCATTATTTCTCCGGATTGGAACAGTTCATTTGAGGTGATGTGCGATGCTAGTGGGGTTGTAGTATTGAAACAGAGAAAGAACAAAATCCTTCACCCCATTCACTATGCTAGTAAAGCCCTAAATGAAACTCAGAAGAACTACACAATAACTGAGCAAGAAATCCTAGCAGTAGTCTTTGCTTTTGAGAAATTTCGCTCCTATTTGCTAGGTACTAGAGTTATAGTGCATACTGACCACTCAACATTGAGATATTTGATGGCAAAGAAGGATGCAAAACCTAGGCTGATTCGTTTGGTATTACTGCTACAAGAATTTGACTTTGAAGTGATGGACTGAAAAGGAACTGAAAATCAAGTTGCTGATCACTTGTCCCATCTAGAGGATGAAGCTATGAGAGAGTTAGGGGATAAGACTGACATTGATGATACTTGATCCCATGGTTCGCAGATTTTGCGAACTATCTGGCTAGTGATATTGTTCCATCGGACTTGTCCTTACATCAATGAAAAAAGTTCATGTACGATGTGAAGAAGTTCTTTTTGGGATGAACCATATTTATATAGGAGTTGTGCCGACGGGATTATTCGGCGTTAGGTTCCAGAATGTGAAATGTTGAGTGTGTTGGAGGCATGCCATTCCTCACCCATTGGTGGACATCACAGCGGTATCCAAACCGCTCATAAGATATTACAATGTGGTTACTATTGGCCAACTCTTCATCAAGATGCCCATGAGTTTGCTAAAGCATGTGACAGATGCCAACGAGATGGCGGCATTTCAAGAAAGCAAGAGCTCCCTATAAACCCCATTCTTGTGATTGAGTTATTTCATGTTTGGGGTATTGACTTTATGGGCCCTTTTGTGAGTTCTCATGGAATGAAGTACATTCTAGTAGCAGTTCATTATGTATCTAAATGGGTCGAAGCCATCGCCCTCGCAAACAATGAAGGGAAGAGTGTTACTACATTCTTAAAAAAATATATATTCTCTCGTTTTGGCACCCTAAGGGCAATTATTAGTGATGGGGGCTCCCACTTCTGCAACAGATTGTTCAAGGGGTTATTGGAGAAATATGGGGTTCGCCATAATGTGTCCACTCCTTACCACCCTCAAACTAGTGGGCAAGTTGAAGTGTTGAATCGGGAGATCAAACAGATATTGTAAAAAATAGTGAACGCTAGTAGAACAGATTGGTCAAGGAGGCTTGATGATGCTCTTTGGGCCTACCGGACAGCGTATAAGACTCCCATAGGTATGTCTCCATACGAACTTGTATATGGGAAAGCTTGTCATCTTTCGGTTGAGTTAGAGCATAAATCCATGTGGGCTATGAAGAAGTTGAAAATGGATTGGAGCGAAGCTGCAGAACAACGGTTAAATAGGTTGAATGAACTCAATGAATTTCGCCTGAAAGCTTATGAAAGCTCAGCCCTATACATATAAAAGACTAAAAATTACCATGACAACAAATTTGAAAAATGAGAGTTTATGGTCGGGATTTGGTGCTTTTATTCAATTCTAGGTTACGCTTGTTTCCGGGCAAGCTCAAGTCCAAATGGACTGGTCCTTACTTGGTTACCCAACTTTTTCCTCATAGAGAAGTTGAGTTGGAAACTAAGGAGGGTGTGCGGTTCAAAGTGAATGGACAATGCATAAAAATCTATTTCGGGCATGCTGAATCGGCGAATGAAGTGATCGAGGTATACCATCTTGATGAAGTCTGAGTTATCAAGTGTCCCCAGTCGTGCCGCGACATTAAATCAGGCGCTTGTTGGGTGGCAACCCAATACTTATAGTCTTTTTAGTAATGGTAGAATTTTTCTACAAATGGGTTTTTAAATTTGCAGGCAAATCACCTGGAAATTTTGCAGAAAATTACTCTGCAGCATTCACTGACGGATACAAAGATGGACCGTTGCGCCTGTGACGGACCGTCGTATAAATCCGTCGTGCCAGGTACGTCATTCTGTTATTTTCATACTAGGGCACACATGATGGAACCAATGACGGATCGTCACAACTGAGAAATACCGTCGTCGGGGGATCGTCGCGTCATTAATGAGGCGTACCCGACCCAACTCGATCCGGTTGGAGTTTTTTTTATAAAATGTCACCATTTAATCTCCCCAACCCCTCATTTCACCCCCATTCCTTCGCTATTCCTCCTATTTCCCTCCCTTTTCAACTTCCAAAATCTCTTCTCTACCAACCGATCATTGTTCCTCCAAAATCCTCCAAAGCCCTAAAAGTTATCATCTACTAGTCGGAGTTGCTGCTGTGGGTGTCTTCTCGGTCACCAAATATTTTTTCCATCTTGTATTTCTCCAATTCTCAGGTATGTGTCTCTAATTTCTACTCATTTATCTTGCATTTTTGTTTATCAATTAGTTTTAGCCTAGTTCTTATTGATATGTTCATTTCTTTTATATAAAATTCTGTCTAACCTAGGTTAAAAATCTTCGAAATTGCCATGTTTACAACCCTAGACATAGGTGCTTCTGCAGTTACTAGTTTACTATGTATTTGGGTTAGACAAATGTAGGTCTAAAACACTACAAATTTGATTTGGATCATGGGGGATGAATGGGGTACCCCCAATTCTGTCACTGATCTACAGAACGAGACCCCGATGACAAACCGTCGTACACACGACGGAACATCGTAGGGTCCGTTGCAAATGCCCTAACACCCCACTGCCCATTTATATGCAAGTTTCCTCCAACGGACATATGCGACGGACCGTCATACCCACGACAGTCCGTCCTGCACAACCGTTCTGGTTGTCAGAGAGCTTATTCTTGAGGGTCTCTCACTTTTTCTAAGTGTCCTCAAACGAACGAGTACGACGGACCGTCATACCCACGATGGTCCGTCCTGCATGACCATTATGACGGCCAGAGACCCCTCTCCAAAGGGTATCTCTCTATTTTTCTAAGAGTCCTCTGACGGAAACCTACGACGGACCGTCGTACCTGTGACGGTCCGTCCTGCACAACCGTTCTGGTTGTCAGACACCCTGTTTCTAAGGGTCTCTCTCCATTTTTCTAAGTGTCCTCAAACGGACGAGTATGACGGACCGTCATACCCACGACGGTTCGTCCTGCATGACCGTTATGACGGTCAGAGACCCCTCTCCTAAGGGTCTCCATATTTTTTTTCAAGTGTCCTCTAACGGACACCTACGACAGACCGTCGTACCTGTGACGGTCCATCCTGCACATATCGCAGGGTTTTCCATATATACATAGTCTAAGTAAGACACGACGGACCCCATGACGGTTCATCATAGTCACGACGAGCCGTCACCAGGCCCGTCGTGTGTAATTGTTACTATAGAAATGTCATTTTATTTTAATTTTTTTGTTTGGTTTTGCTTGTCTTGTTTGCCACTACTTGTACTAATATTGATCCTTTACAGGTACTATCTACTATGGCACCCCAACAAGATCGAATGTATGCACATGGGCGATCGAAGTCTGTCGCCCCGTCTACCCACATGGTCATTGGCTCTGATGATGAGCGTGACCCCGAGTACGTGCCCCCAGGCACTTCCACCCCTTCCCGTGCTTCACGTGCCACCAAATCCACACCCAAAAAGGTGACGTCCGGCGTAGTCACTGCCTCACAGTCTGATGAGGAGCGCACACTGACCGGCACACCTTCTAGGTCAGCCACCAATGAAGAAGGAGCGTCTGGCTCCTTAGGAGTTTCGTGGTCGGAGGAAGCCTCCGGCTCTGCTGAGGTTCCCGCACCCGCCACCGCTGCAGCGTCGGCCTCGTCTGATGAGGCTGACAGTTCGGAATCCACATCAAGTTCACCAGCTCAGGACCTCACCCAGGCTACTGACCAACCCAATCGGTGGTGTGTCGACGGGCGATTTCAAGTCTACTCCGACGCCAAGTTCCTGACTGACAAAGGAGTTATGACTCGAACACTTACATTGGAGCGGCGGGTCCTTACAAGGAGTCTCCGGACGATGCCTGAGATCCACAATCTCTTCACCAGACATCGCCTGGAGTGGACAGCACGTCCGTTGGGATGTTATAGTGAAGAAATGGTCCGAGAGTTCTATGCGTCCTACGTAGCGACTCTCCGATCACAGATTGATAGGCGGGCTACCCCCGCCAAATAGGCCCCACTGGAGCAGGTTCGAGTAAGGGGCGTTCAGGTCGATATTTCCCTACCTGCCATCCGCCGGTTTCTATAGGGCGAGGGTGTTGATGCTACTCGGACCCCTCTCACTGCTGAGTTTGACTATCGATGGCAGCTTGTTAAAGATGTCCAGTTCCTGCGCGAGCCATCTCTAAGAGAGACCACCAAGAGGTGGATGGCCCTGTACCTGTCAGTTGATGGAGAGGGTGCCGACTGGGTGACCGAGCCGAAGGGGGCCATCAAGAAGGCCAACCTAACTCTCACGGCGAAGTTCTTGTGGTTGATTGTCCGCCACTGCCTTTCCCCCACAGCCGCTGATAATATCGTTACATGGAAACGAGAAGTATTGATGGAGGCGATGATAGCCGGGTTCGAGGTGGATTTTGCGTGGCTTCTACCGGAAGTCATGCACGAGAGGGATTTTAAGGTCACAACTACTTACCCTTTCCCGTTCATGATCTTTTCTCTCTGCAGGTCCGCAGGTGTGCCTATATGGCACGTTGATCAGCTCAAGACCCCTATGGGCAATGTTGATGTCGGCCTCATCAGAGAAGAGGCCAATGAGTTGTCTCCACGCAGAGGGCCCCGTCCAGAGCTGCCCCCACTTGCTGACGATCTTTCTGATACGGTAGCCCAGGCCCGCAGGGCTACGTAGGCGGCGTCCACTGAGACAACCCCAGTTGAGTCTATCCCGGGTAGTAGCACTGCCCTGAGTTCCTCTTGCACAACCCCTCTACCCGCCCTGGTCCCGCTAGCTAGGGTCCAAAAATTAGAGCCGCAAATGGCTACACTTCTGCATCATATCCAGCCGTGGATGCAGAGTTCCATTACCAAGACAGAAGAGCGATTGGAGCTGAAAATGGTCCAGTATACAGAGCGGAAGATCGCTGAGGTTCACCACCGCTTGGATGCTTTTGAGTTGCGGGTACTAGCCCAGCCATCACCTCCGGTGGATGTGTTCGACTCTTCAGGCTGCGGTCGACAGTCTTCGCGCAGATATCGACACGATCTTAGAGTCTAGGGTGCCTGAGTCTGAGGCCCCTTCTATCGAGCCTGCTGAAGACACAATGTTGGCGGCCCTATTCGCCACCTCAGAGAATCCACCACCTCCCCCTCGAGAGCATGCCAATAGGCGTAGTGGTCGAGAAAAGGATGAGGCGCGAGCACGGAAGAAGGAGCGCCGTGAGATGGAGGCTGCGAGGAGAGCCTCACTTGCTGAGGAGGCAGCGCACCAGATGAGAGCAGGAGAGTTAGCGGCTGGGGCGTCTAGCTCCCGAACTGTGGAGATAGCGGGAGGCACTGCTGATAGTGCAGTTGTTGCTGAGGACACCACTGAGGGTGTCCAGATTTCAGAGGACGTGGGCTCCGGGGAACCGGACCCACCAGCTTGCTGATCGACGGCGCTTTGCGCCATAGGTTTGCTTCACCTACCACTCTAGTATTTAAATTTTTTTATGCATTGGGGCAATTGAATGTTTTTTTTGTTGGGGGTGGGGTAAATGGAAAGTGAGTGCTAGGGTGAAGTCTGAGTAGCCCAATTCACTATCCTCTTTTGGGGTTTTCTAGCCTGTGTTCCTTTTCCTCAAAAGACGGATTACTTTTTCTATTGAACCGGCATGTCTATATCTTTTGTACATAGTTTAATTCTGGAGCATGTTGGCTAAAATGATATCCTGATAAATTGGAAAATGATGCACGACTAGGCATAGTAACTGATAAATGTGTGGCTCTAAGCATGACATAGAGGTACACCATTGCATTACCCTAAGTCTAAAATTCAAACTAGGTGTCTGATAATCTGGTAGAGTGATGAGATGTCAAGTGAGTGTGAGGAAGATTTGAATAGTCCACTATTTGTACTGAGCTAGAACTTTCCTGGTTAGTCCTGCTAAAAGTAAGCTGTAATAGACAATTAGGAAAGGATCCTAGACCCTAATTCAATATAGCCCATTTTTAGCCTACATAAAAGAAAACCAAATGAAATTTATCCTTCTTTGATCTAAATGATCTGAGCTTAAATTAGACCTTTCTTTTTCACCCCAACTAATCTTTTCTGGGAATAATGTGTTGACCCTGGTCCCTCCTTGGATATGTGCACCTCAGCTTATGCTAAAAGCATAAGTTGAGGGTGGCTAATGCAGTAAACAACCTTCGTTATGGCCCTGACCCAACTTTGGGTATTGTGTACTTTGACTCATGGCAAAGCCATGAGTTGAGGGTGGCTATTATGAGGAATGCTCTGGAAAGTGGGGTTGAAAGAACAAAGAGAGAGAAAGAACAAAAGTAAAGTGACTCAAGAAAAGAAGAGAGTCACTTACACAAATGAAGAAAGAAGAGAAAATAGCAAGGTGAAAGAATATCAGAAACTGGGCGAGATAAAATGATAGAAAATGGTATATTTAGCCTATATGTCAAGGATGGCAAAAATTCACTGAAGTATACCTAAATATACCCTACCTGACCCTGAGCCTATGTTACAAGCTAAGAAAGTCCTATCTGATCCTAAGAGTTGTACAGTAAACTTAAGGCAGTGAAAATAAGGGCAAGCTTATGGCAATATGTATGAATGAGCGTGAAATTGTTCTGAGAGCGAGTGTTGAAAAGTAATCCTTATACTCAAACAGAAATCATTGTGTGAAAAATGAGGATTTTGTTTCAAAGTGAGGACACTAGTTGCAATACCAGAAATATTAGCATCTCGGTGAGAAATTAAAGATGATATGTGTTAGTGCATGGTGAGTCTGTGTCATGTTCTGATCCCACATAATTCAAGCCTAATAGTGATAGCATGCATAAATATGATGAGATTAATCGTGATTGATAGCCAAATGATTGCAAAGGATAAAACATGGATACTATAGTACAAAGATTTTGTATTGAGTCATAGTGCGTCGCTTGAGGGAAAACAACGAATTTAAGTTGAGGGTGTTGATATACCGTGGTTTCACGGTATTATTAATACTTTTTCCTCAATTTTAGTGTGTCCAAAAGCCTTTTTGTGCTAATTTTTATATAAGTTTCTTTTTATTTGCAGGAAATCTGTCCAAAGATGAATGCAGATATTTTGAGCGAAGAAATAAAGAAGAGACCACTTACAGAGCTTGTGACGGTCCGTCGTGCTTGTGACGTTCCGTAGGTGGCAGCGTAGTGCAGGTGCTGAAGGAGGATGGGGAAGTCTGACCAAGTGTTGGGTTACAGAGACCATGACGGTCCGTCCGCCAGGTTCGTCATGAAGATCAGAGAAGCAATTCCAGTACCCATATTCCAAGAGTTTAAGAATTTTGGAACGAAGACCCTCGACGGACCGTCGTGTTTATGACGTTCCGTCATACTTGTCATCGAGGATAACGAACAGAGCAGCAGAAGAAATCTCACAAGTATGGGACGACGGAGTCCATGACGGTCCGTCGTGACCACAACGATCCGTCGCGAGGTCCGTCGACCCAGCCGCGTTTTGACAGATTTCCAGCAAATAGAGTCCTTGTTTAATTAGGTTTTTATTTTCTATAAATAGTTCAAAAAACCTCGTTTTTGAGGTTAGACTCCGTATTGTTAGACACCTTATTACTAGACACTGTATTGTTAGACTTTTGATTATTATTAGACTTTTTGTGAGATTATTGATTACTTTGAGATTTTTGCAAGTGATTATTGGTGATTTTTGGTGATTAATCAAGCAAACTTTCGGATTTTATTCTTTCTCATTGAAGTAAGTACATGAATTCTTATTTAATATATTTGAATATTGTGATTAGGACTATGGGTAACTAAACTCCATAACTAGGGTTGTGGGAACCATAGGCAAATAATGAGGTAAAACCTAACTAAAATAACAATTCTAGAATAGTGTCTTGCATGTATTAATAATTCTTCCGCTTAGAAGTATTTTTAACGGATGGCCGACGTTAGAACTCTCCTTAATGCTACTTGCCGGACCAAATAGGTAGATAATGTGAAAAGAATTATAAACATAGATTTAGTGTATACTATCTAATAGGCTAGTATTGATTGGTACGAGGTAATAGCTTAGTTAAATATCGAATACGATGCTTAATATGAGGTAAAGATAAGGGTTAGGATAGCAACTCACGTAGCCGGACCAAGGTACCGAGTGAAATTTTCTAGATGCCGGACCAAGGATTTAGAAATACATAACTTATCACTTTGCATGCAAGATAATAGGAAAGAATTCTTATAGTTAGAATTATCAAGTTATGAACATGTGGGGAACAAGTAAACCCTAGTTACTTTGATTAATTGATTAAAATCCAACATTCAAAGTTGTTAAGTGTCTGTTTCAATTTAGTTAGTTATTTTCATTCATTTAGAAATAGGAACCCCCCTTTTATGTTTTTGCTTTCCAAGGAAGTTATTGACCGAACAATAGTAATAATAGGTTAAAGTTAAGTCTAAACTATTTTCCTCGTGGGAACGATCCCAACCTCACTAGTTGGGTTATTTACTTGACACGACCTCTTTACTTCTTATTTGAGAAGTAAGTTTGAGCGTATCTAATTTTTGTGAATTTGTTCTGAGAGCGAGTGTTGAAAAGTAATCCTTATACTCAAACTGAAATCATTGTGTGAAAAATGAGGATTTTGTTTCAAAGTGAGGACATTAGTTGCAATACTGGAAATATTAGCATCTCGGTGAGAAATTGAAGATGATAGGTGTTAGTGCATGGTGAGTCTGTGTCATGTTCTGATCCCGCATAATTCAAGCCTAATAGTGATAACATGCATAAATATGATGAGATTAATCGGGATTGATAGCCAAATGATTGCAAAGGATAAAACATGGATAATATAGTACAAAGATTTTGTATCGAGTCATAGTGCGTCGCTTGAGGACAAAAAACGAATTTAAGTTGAGGGTGTTGATATACCGTGGTTTCACGGTATTATAAATACTTTTTCCTTAAGTTTAGTGTGTCCAAAAGCCTTTTTGTGCGAATTTTTATGTAAGTTTCTCTTTATTTGCAGGAAATCTGTCCAAAGATGAATGTAGAGATTTTGAGCGAAGAAATGAAGAAGAGACCACCTACGGAGCTTGTGACGGTCCATAGGTGGTAGTGTAGTGCAGCTGCTGAAAGAGGATGGGGTAGTCTGACCAAGTGTGGGGTTACGGAGTTCATGACGGTCCGTCCTGCAGTTTCTTCATGAAGTTCAGAGAAGTAATCCCAGTACCCATATTCCAAGAGTTTAAGTGTTTTGGAACGAAGACCCTCGACGGACCGTCGTGTCTATGATGATCCGTCATACTTGCCGTCGAGGGTAATGAAGAGAGCAGCAGAAGAAATTGCACAAGTATGGGACGACGGAGTCCATGACGGTCCGTCGTGACCACGACGATCCGTCGCGAGGTCTGTCGACCCAACCGCGTTTTGACAGATTTCTAGCAAATAGAGTCCTTGTTTAATTAGGTTTTTATTTTATATAAATAGTTCGAAAAAGCTCATTTTTGAGGTTAGTCTCTTTATTGTAAGACACCTTATTACTAGACACTGTATTGTTAGACTTTTGATTATCATTAGACTTTTTGTGAGATTCTTGATTACTTTGAGATTTTTGCAAGTGATTATTGGTGATTAATCAAGCAAACTTTCGGATCTTACTCTTTCTCATTGAAGTAAGTACATGAATTCTTATATAATATATTTGAATATTGTGATTATGACTATGGGTAACTAAACTCCATAACTAGGGTTGTGGGCACCATAGGCAAATAATGAGGTAAAACCTAACTAATATAACAAATCTAGATAATTAATTAGCATGCTCACTAAGTGATAACAAATATAAAATAATTAATTTTTTTTTATTAATTTAAACATGCAAGGCTAGGTGATAGCAATAAATAAACGATCAAGCTTATCTTTTTTATTTTAACATACGAGACTATGTGATAAACAAATCGAACAAATCGCTCATGTTATTATTTTAATTAGTATTTAAACATGCGAGTCTAAGTGAAAAAATATTAAACAATTGAGAAATAAATTTATTATTTGTTAATTAATTATTTAATCACACAAAACTAAATGATAACAATAAATAAATATTAAATAAAAAATTTAAAGATAAGCGAGGGGATAGAAAAGAGACAAATAAATAAATAAACAATTTTTTTTAATATTCCCCAAATAAATATAATTAAAAAAATAAATGAAGAGATAAAGGGAAGGGAGACTCTAAGAGAGACTTTTTGGATCAGTACTCACTTTTCTTTTATTTTCCGATAAGCTACCGTATAGGGATAGACAAAACCAAAGTTTGTCTTTCAAGCCTGAGTCGATGTCATCATCTCCGTAGGTCAACTACCCCTACCCAACCACCACATGCATAACGTACCTAAAAGGTGCCTAATCATCCCAACTTAATGTTCAAGAGGCATTGGACTCTTAATAGGACGAGTTTAGACAAAATAGAATATAAGGCCCTCCTAGACATCAAGTCAAACAAATAAAGGAAAACAAGATGGTTATTTTATCAATACAAGTCTCAATTTGTCCTTTAAAAATCAATTTGACATGCTACAAACAACACATAATTGTGAAAGGTCTTCATGCTAAGTGTGTGAACATACAAAGTTATAATAAACAAAAATAATTATGAGGGGACACGAATATGACATATATATATATATATATTTCAGTATTCACTGATCTAAGTGAGCAGAAATTAATGAAATCAAAGATTTTTTAAATTTCAAGTAGCAAAAAATGATCCAACATGCACAAATTTTAATATATTAGCAAATTTAGATATTTAGGGCAGAAAATGTTATTTAGAATAATAGGCTTTGTTTATTTAAGCTAGAAAATTATTTTAAGGATAAATTTAATGCGGAAAATTATTTTAGAAAAAAAAGCAAAAGCAAAATATTATGGGTACGGGAAATTATTTTAAACAATATTTAACATGCAAAAATTAGTTAATTGAGAGAATTTTATAATAACAAATTTATTTATTAATGGAGAAGTTATGTTCAAGAGATAGTAAACTTATTAGATACAATAGATAAATAGGAATTGTTTTATTTTTTTAAAAAAAAATTCAAAAATCTGCACAACGAATTTTATTTTAGTTATTGATATGCTGAAAATTTACAAGCCTATTGACATGATCTCTAGGTGTTTAACATACTAAAATGACAAAGTAAAGAAGCAAATCAATTAGTTAAACATGATTTCGAAGTGATTTAATAATCAACAAATTTAATTAATACGTATAGGCATGATTTCTAGCTCTAAATGACATATGAATGCATAACACGCCAAATTGGATAAAATTAACTTCAAACATTAATTGGGAAAAATAACGAAATGATTGAGCGAATATGATTTGCTTTATTTTTTTTTTGGTTAGATCTAAATTTAATTTATCACATAAACATTTATCATACAAATTATGCACTTATAGACATGCTTTTAAACACAAACAAGTTTTCAATAAAAAAATGATTAACACATAATTCCCCTCCCTAGGTGATCCCCCAAGTTGCTTCATATATAAGAGTTGATTTAGAGTTATACACATATTGTAATAAAAATAACAGATAAAAATATACACAACATTAAAACAAATAAAGCTTTGTCCGAAATTTTTCTAAGCCACTCTTCATCATCTTGAACTTTAAATCCAAAACCTACTAGAATGAGTAAGGTAACACATATACAATGGAAGAAAGATTGTGATGTAAAATATTCATAGTAACAAATTACTCTCGTATATACATATATAACCAACACACATAAGAAATATAAAGGACAAAACATAGGCATAAACATATCAACACACATAGGGGAAAAGATAAGGAGTGCTTTCCTTTATTTTCAACACACAACAATGATAATAAATACAAAACAAAATTTAAAGAATAATAGAAGGCTGACCGATAGTAAAATGTTAACTAAGAAAATACTAACCAATTGTAACGACCTGTTTAGTCGTTTTGAGCAGCAGATTTTATTTCTGGAAAAACTGGCTAAGATTACGGACACCACGACGGACCGTCATAGGCACGACGGTCCGTCATAGATGTTTCGTTCCATGACACATAGAATTCTGAAATTTGGTACTGAAAATCGACTCTCTGAACTCCGTAACGAACTGGCAGGACGGACCGTCACAGGGGTGACGGACCGTCACAGTCCACTTGAGAATTAAGGGCTGCGGCGACTGCGTGTGACCGTCGCAGGCGACGACCCGTCCACAGTCGCGTAATCCCAGTGGGAATCGAATTCCTGGTTAAGTTTTAAGGGACGTTTTGGACTATTCTTTCCTTAATTATAAAGTTTGAGGGTTAATATTAATAAATCTAATTACTTGGGGGTTAAAATAGGTAACCTTAAGTTAATTAGTGGGTCATTATTACCATCTTTCATTCTTAATTATATATGAATTAGGGTAAAAGAAAGAGAGTTTGAAGAAGAAAAAGAAAAGAACAGAAAGAGAGGAGAAACGAACGAGTAGAGATAGAGAAACGAAGAGGATAGCAAGGATTTTGAGAAGATAGCTTGTTGATTCAATTCTTCGGTGGAGGTAGGTTATGGTTTTTACGATATTCGTAGTGAACTCTTAATAGTGAATGATATGTATTGGTGGTATTGTAAACCTGTCTATATGCTTAAATGTATGCTTTCATGAATATGATTATGTGATTTTGATGAAATAAGCATGATGAAAACCATTTAATCCCAAATCTTGAAAGAAACTTTAATCTACTTATTAATGATAATGCCTTGGTATAAAAGAAGGCTTGATGAATTAAAGTAATGGGATTGATGATGCCTTGGTATAAAGAAGGCTTGATGAACGAATATAATGAGATTAGTGGATCGGAGTGTCACGTTCCGACACATAGTATTAGTGGATCGGAGTGTCACGTTCCGACACATAGTATTTAGTGGGACGGGTGTCACGAACCGACACATAGTATTAGTGGATCGGAGTGTCACGTTCCGACACATAGTATTTAGTGGGACGGGTGTCACGAACCGACACGTAGAATTAGGGGATCGGAGTGTCACGTACCGACACATATAGGGGATCGGAGTGTCATGTTCCGACACATATAGGGGATCGGAGTGTCACGTTCCGACACATGTAGGGGATCGGAGTGTCACGTACCGACACAAGAGGAAGAAAGATAATGAATCTTGAAAGATGAGAATATACTCAACATAATGAACTTAATTCCCAAATGAGCATGGTATTGAGGCTTGCGCCCTCATGGATGAACTTAATGGTACTTATTGATGATTATAGTACTTGTTATTGTTACATGTTGAGTTTATAGTTGATTTATGATATTAACTGATATATACTGTTTTCTATTTTGAGTTGGCCGATGATATCTACTCAGTACTTGTGGTTGTACTGACCCCCTACTTTTATGTTTTCTTCTTTGTTATTTGTGGAATGCAGCAAACGTTCCGTCAACTTCAACTCAACAGTAGATCTAGCCAGTTTTCACTACTTACGGAAATTCAGGGTGAGCTAACGCTTCTAGCTTGGACTGGGTCTTCTTCTTCGAGTCTTGATGCCTTGAACTTCCGGCATGGACTAGCTTTTATGTATTTTTAGCTTCTTAGACATTCCTAGTTTAGTAATTTGAGATAGATGTTCTTGTGGTGATGACTTCCAGATTTTGGGGATAATAATAATAATTTTGAATTGTTTTTATTAATGAGTTTAAGTCTTCCGCATTACTTTCTGTTGTTATATATTGAAATGATAAGGGTTAAATTGGTTGGTTCGCTCACATAGGAGGGTAGATGTGGGTGCCAGTCGCGGCCCCGTTTTGGGTCGTGACAAACTTGGTATCAGAGCATTAGGTTCGTTGGTCTCATCACACAAGAACAGGTCTAGTAGAGTCTTAAGGAACGGTAGGGGGACGCCTTTACTTATCCTTGAGAGGCTATAAGACTTTAGGAAAATTTCACTCTTTCATTCTTTCTTTCGTGCTACTACTTGAGTCCAATTGGTATCTAGGCGATACGAATTGGTATCTGACCATCTTCACTCTATTTCGCAGATGGTTAGAACTAGAGCAACGACCGCACCAGCAACAACAACAGCACAACAAGAAACATCTGAGCCAGCCTTTGTGGCTGTGGCTCGAGGAAGAACGGTGACAAGAGGCCGTGGTAGAGGTCGTGGGAGGACGTCCTCTAGAGGAAGAAGACAAGCACCTAGCCCATCTGATGCTAGGGCAGTGACTCCTCCATCGACTGAGGGAGTGGTAAGAGAAGGGGAGGATGGGGAGAATGAACAAGAGCAGAATGAGGAATTGCAACCCCAACCTACCCCAGAGATGATCAATCAGGTTCTCGCTTATCTTAGCGGGTTATCTGATCACGGTCAGGCACCTCCAATGGTTTCTGCACCAACACCTCCGGTTTCAGAGGTACGACATGCGGCTACTATGGCTCCCCGCATGGATGCCTCATTGGAGATAGGCACATTTCCACGTCTGACTACTGGACCGATAATGACAAACGATCAGCACGAACTTTTCAGTAAGTTCTTGAAATTGAAACCTCCAGTCTTCAAGGGTGCAGAATCTGAAGATGCTTATGATTTCCTGGTTGATTGTCATGAGCTACTACACAAGATGGGGATAGTAGAGCGGTTTGGCGTTGAGTTCGTAAGCTATCAGTTTCAAGGGAACGCCAAAATGTGGTGGCGATCACATGTCGAGTGTCAACCGACAGAGGCCACACCCATGACTTGGGCATCCTTCTCTACTCTGTTTATGGAGAAGTATATCCCAAGGACGTTGAGAGATAGAAAAAGGGATGAGTTCTTGAGTCTTGAGCAAGGTAGGATGACGGTTAACGCATATGAGGCTAAGTTTCGTGCTTTATCAAGGTATGCCACTCAACTCTGTTTGATCCACAAGAGCGGATTCGCCGGTTTGTGAAGGGTTGAGATCGAGTTGCAGATTTCGCCTTACAGGTAGCGGCTACGGCAACATCCTTCCAAGAGGTGGTAGACTTTGTGATAGAAGTGGAAGGAGTGAAGCCAGATGACTTCACCACGACATCGACATCAAAAAGGTTTCGAAGGGGAGGTGAGTTTAATGGTTCTTACTCTAGAGGACAGAGCTCCGGAGGTTACTCAAGTCGACCAATTCAGTCTTCACTCGAGACTGTAGTTGGGGGTCCACCTCAGAACGGTCAACACTACTCCGAGAGACCTATGCCTGACTCCAGAGAGTGTTATGGATGTGGGGAGGTTGGACATGTTAGGAGGAATTGTCCAAAACAGAGTTACAGACCCCCAATAGCTAGAGGTAGAGGTGGTCTTGGTAGAGGCCGCTTTTCTGGAGGACGTGGTGGTCGAGGTAATGGTGGTCACCACAACGGCAGAGGAGATGGGCAAATTGGAACCACTACTACGCAACATGGTAGGGGCAATGGACAGACGGGTGATAGGGCCCATTGTTACGCTTTCCCTGGGAAATCTGAAGCGGAGGCGTCTGATGCTGTCATCACAGGTAACCTTTTGATTTGTGATTGCATGGCTTCCGTATTGTTTGATCCTGGATCCACATTTTCTTATGTATTTTCCTCATTTGCTAATGGTCTAAATTTACATTATGAATTACTTGACATGCCTATTCGTGTTTCTACTCTGGTGGGTGAGTCTGTGGTAGTTGAAAAGGTATATAGGTCCTGTTTGGTGAACTTTTTGGGGAGCAACACTTATTTAGATTTGGTTATTTTAGAAATGGGTGACTTTGATGTAATTCTGGGTATGACTTGGCTTTCTCCGAATTTTGCGATTTTGGATTGTAACGCTAAAACTGTGACGTTAGCCAAGCCTGGGGCAGATCCGTTAGTGTGGGAGGGTGACTACACTTCCAATCCGGTGCGTATCATATCCTTTCTTCGTGCTAAGAAAATGGTTAGTAAAGGGTGTTTAGCTTTCTTGGCACATCTCAAGGATGACACTACTCAAGTACCCTCAATTGAGCGGTTTGGTAGTCCGTGAGTTTTTGGATGTGTTCCTGCAGATCTTCCTGGTATGCCACGGATAGGGATATTGACTGTATCGATCTTGAACCGCACACGCCCCATTTCTATACCGTATAGAATGGCTCCGTCGAATTAAGAGAGTTAAAGGCTCAACTTCAGGAGTTGTTGAGCAAGGGCTTCATTAGACCAAGTGCATCTCCTTGGGTGCTTCGGTTTTTTATAAAGAAGAAGGATGGGAGTTTTGGATGTGCATAGACTACCGGGCGGTTGAACAAGGTAACTATCAAGAACAAGTATCCTCTTCCTCGAATTGATGACTTGTTCGATCAGTTACAAGGTGCTTGTGTCTTCTCTAAGATTGACTTGAGATCCGGTTATCATCAATTGAAAATACGGCAACGCGGATGTACCAAAGACTGCTTTTCGAACTAGGTATGGACATTATGAATTTGTGGTGATGTCCTTTGGTCTTACGAATGCCCCTGCTGCGTTCATGAGTTTGATGAATGGGATTTTTAAGCCATATTTGGATCTCTTCGTGATTGTATTTATTGATGATATATTGGTATACTCAAAGAGCAAGAAGGAACATGAAGAGCATTTGAGAATGGTATTGGAAACGTTGAGAGGGAAAAAGCTTTATGCCAAGTTCTCTAAGTGTGAGTTTTGGCTAGATGCAGTGTCCTTCTTGGGGCATGTGGTTTCGAAGGATGGGGTAATGGTAGATCCTTCTAATATTGAGACAGTGAAGAATTGGGTAAGATCCACTATGTGTCAGAAATAAGAAGCTTTGTTGGGTTAGCTAGCTACTACCGCCGATTTGTCAAGGGATTCTCTTCTATTGCTTCCCAATTGACGAACTTGACTAAGCAGAATGTTCCATTCGTATGGTCAGATGAATGTGAGGAAAGCTTTCAGAAGCTTAAGACTTTGTTGACTACTGCACCTATCCTCACCTTGCCGGTAGAGGGTAAGAACTTCATTGTTTATTGTGATGCATCCTATTCGGGTTTGGGTGCAGTGCTAATGCAAGAGAAGAACGTGATTGCTTATGCTTCAAGACAATTAAAAGTGCATGAACGTAACTATCCAACTCATGACTTGGAATTGGCCGCGGTAGTGTTTGCATTAAAGCAATGGAGGCACTATTTATATGGGGTTAAGTGTGAGGTCTACACGGATCATCGTAGCCTTCAGTATGTCTTTACTCAGAAAGATTTGAACTTGAGACAGAGGAGATTGATGGAACTACTTAAGGACTACGACATCACTATTTTGTATCATCCGGGGAAGGCGAATGTTGTGGCAGATGCTTTGAGTAGAAAGGCGGGAAGCATGGGAAGTCTAGCTCATTTGCAAGCTTCTAGACGCCCATTGGCTAGAGAGGTTCAGACTCTCGCTAACGACTTGATGAGGTTAGAAATAAATGAGAAGGGAGGATTGTTGGCTAGTGTGGAGTCGAGATCTTCTTTTCTCGACAAGATTAAGGGAAAACAGTTTGATGATGAGAAACTAAGGCGAATACAAGATTAAGTATTGCGAGGAGAGGCCAAAGAAGCGACAATCGATGAAGAAGGTGTTTTGAGAATCAAGAGAAGGGTATGTGTACCCCGAGTTGATGATTTGATCAACACTATTCTGGCAGAGGCTCATAGTTCAAGGTATTCTATACATCCGGGTGCAACCAAGATGTATCGTGACCTCAAGCAACACTTTTGGTGGAGTAGAATGAAACGCGATATTGTTGACTTTATTGCTAAATGTCCAAACTGTCAACAAGTAAAGTATGAACACCAAAGGCCCGGAGGAACACTTCAGAGAATGCCCATTCCTGAATGGAAGTGGGAGAGAATTGCAATGGATTTTGTGGTTGGTCTTCCAAAGACATTGGGTAAGTATGACTCCATTTGGGTGGTTGTTGATAGGTTAACTAAGTCTGCTCATTTTATCCCGGTCAAGGTGACTTACAATGCAGAGAAGTTAGCCAAGATCTATATCTCAGAAATCGTTTGATTGCATGGGGTTCCACTATCCATCATATCAGATAGAGGTACGCAGTTTACTTCTAAGTTTTGGAAAACATTGCATGCGGAATTGGGTACTAGGTTGGACCTTAGTACTGCGTTCCATCCTCAGACCGATGGTCAGTCTGAACGAACGATTCAAGTGTTGGAGGATATGCTTCGCACGTGCGTGATAGAGTTTGGCAGAGTTTTCATACAACAATAGCTATCACTCAAGCATTGATATGGCCCCATTTGAAGCATTGTATGGGAGGAGATGTAGATCTCCCATTGGTTGGTTTGATGCATTCGAGGTTAGACCTTGGGGTACTGATGTCTTGAGGGATTCGCTAGATAAGGTGAAGGGCATTCAAGAAAAGCTTCTAGCGGCGCAAAGTAGACAAAAGGAGTATGCAGATCGAAAGGTTAGAGACTTGGAGTTCATGGAGGGTGAACAAGTCTTGTTGAGGGTTTCACCTATGAAAGGGGTGATGCAGTTTGGCAAAAGAGGTAAACTAAGTCCAAGGTATATTGGACCATTTGAGGTACTAAAGCGAGTAGGGGAGGTGGCTTATGAATTAGCTTTACCTCCAGGGCTGTCCGGAGTACATCCGGTATTTCATGTATCCATGTTGAAAAGATACCATGGAGATGGAAACGACATCATCCGTTGGGATTCAGTTTTGGTTGGTGAGAATTTGACTTATGAGGAGGAACCAGTTGCTATATTAGATAGGGAGGTTCGCAAGTTGAGGTCGAGAGAAATTACATCCATCAAGGTTCAATGGAAGAATCGACCGGTTGAAGAGGCTACTTGGGAGAAGGAGGCAGATATGCAAGAAAAATACCCACATCTGTTTACAGATTCAGGTACTTCCTTCCTCCCTTGTTTTTCTTCTTTTGATCATTCGGGGACGAACGATGGGTAAATTGGTATCTATTGTAACGACCTGTTTAGTCGTTTTGAACAGCAGATTTTATTTCTGGAAAAACTGGCTAAGATTACGGACACCACGACGGACCGTCATAGGCACGACGGTCCGTCACAGATGTTTCGTTCCATGACACTTAGAATTCTGAAATTTGGTACTGAAAATCGACTCTCTGAACTCCATAACGAACTGGCAGGACGGACCGTCACAGGGGTGATGGACCGTCACAGTCCACTTGAGAATTAAGGGCTGCGACGACCTGCGTGACGGACCGTCGCAGGCACGACGGCCCGTCACAGGTCGCGTAATCCCAGTGGGAATCGGATTTCTGGTTAAGTTTTAAGGGACGTTTTGGACTATTCTTTCCTTAATTATAAAGTTTGAGGGTTAATATTAATAAATCTAATTACTTGGGGGTTAAAATAGGTAACCTTAAGTTAATTAGTGGGTCATTATTACCATCTTTCATTCTTAATTATATATGAATTAGGGTAAAATAAAGAGGGTTTGAAGAAGAAAAAGAAAAGAACAGAAAGAGAGGAGAAACAAACGAGTAGAGATAGAGAAACGAAGAGGATAGCAAGGATTTTGAGAAGATAGCTTGTTGATTCAATTCTTCGGTGGAGGTAGGTTATGGTTTTTACGATATTCGTAGTGAACTCTTAATAGTGAATGATATGTATTGGTGGTATTGTAAACCTGTCTATATGCTTAAATGTATGCTTGCATGAATATGATTATGTGATTTTGATTAAATAAGCATGATGAAAACCATTGAATCCCAAATCTTGAAAGAAACTTTAATCTACTTATTAATGATAATGCCTTGGTATAAAAGAAGGCTTGATGAATTAAAGTAATGGGATTGATGATGCCTTGGTATAAAGAAGGCTTGATGAACGAATATAATGAGATTAGTGGATCGGAGTGTCACGTTCCGACACATAGTATTAGTGGATCGGAGTGTCACGTTCCGACACATAGTATTTAGTGGGACGGGTGTCACGAACCGACACATAGTATTAGTGGATCGGAGTGTCACGTTCCGACACATATTATTTAGTGGGACGGGTGTCACGAACCGACACGTAGAATTAGGGGATCAGAGTGTCACGTACCGACACATATAGGGGATCGGAGTGTCACGTTCCGACACATATAGGGGATCGGAGTGTCACGTTCCGACACATGTAGGGGATCGGAGTGTCACGTACCGACACAAGAGGAAGAAAGATAATGAATCTTGAAAGATGAGAATATACTCAACATAATGAACTTAATTCCCAAATGAGCATGGTATTGAGGCTTGCGCCCTCATGGATGAACTTAATGGTACTTATTGATGATTATAGTACTTGTTATTGTTACATGTTGAGTTTATAGTTGATTTATGATATTAACTGATATATACTGTTTTCTATTTTGAGTTGGCCGATGATATCTACTCAGTACTTGTGGTTGTACTGACCCCCTACTTTTATGTTTTCTTCTTTGTTATTTGTGGAATGCAGCAAACGTTCCGTCAACTTCAACTCAACAGTAGATCTAGCCAGTTTTCAATACTAACGGAAATTCAGGGTGAGCTAACGCTTCTAGCTTGGACTGGGTCTTCTTCTTCGAGTCTTGATGCCTTGAACTTCCGGCATGGACTAGCTTTTATGTATTTTTAGCTTCTTAGACATTCCTAGTTTAGTAATTTGAGATAGATGTTCTTGTGGTGATGACTTCCAGATTTTGGGGATAATAATAATAGTTTTGAATTGTTTTTATTAATGAGTTTAAGTCTTCCGCATTACTTTCTGTTGTTATATATTGAAATGATAAGGGTTAAATTGGTTGGTTCGCTTACATAGGAGGGTAGATGTGGGTGCCAGTCGCGGCCCCGTTTTGGGTCGTGACACCAATTAAGCAAGAAAATAGTAGCACCGAGAACAAGTTGATCCAATCTTTACTCGAACAAAAATAAAGCAGAAAAGTAGCACTTCAAAGTATCAAAAATTTGTTTGTTTAAGAATAGTAATAATATGAATAGTAAGAGAATGAGAGGGTTTACAAGTATAGCTCTTGTTTTAAGAGAGAGTGAATGAATGATGAGAGAACTTGTTATGAAAAGATGTGAGTGGGAGAATGTGAGTTCTTCTCAAGATGTGAGTGTGTTCAAAGAATGAAAAGAGGGTCTCTTTATATAGTAGAAGAGGAGAGCCTAATAAGGGAAATAGAATAAATTAAGGAGTCAATTAAATCATAATTTCCTTATTTTCAAGGAGAGCCAAAATCAAAAAATATTATAAATATTTCAACACAAAAGTAAACTAGTAAAAGTTAGCAAAAATAATAATCTTTCCCCTTAAATAAAAAAGAGACAAAATCAAATTTTAAAATATGATGTTACCAAATATAAACAAATAAGAATAAATTAAGAGAGGGCAATATTATTTTCTTTAAATAAAAAGAGACAAAATTGAAACAATTTTATTCTTCCATATATGAAAACAAGAAAGAGATCTGTCAATTTTAATTAAGGGAAGGGGGATCAATTAATATTATTTTTTCTTATTTCAAAGGAGCCAAAAATCGGAATTAAAATATATATCATTACCATGTAAGTAAGTTAAAATAAAATTGGGCAGAGTAATATATTTTTTCCTTAAATAAGGAGGAACCAAAAATCAGAAAATTTTAAAATTATCATTACCAAATAAAATATATTTTTTTACCTTAAATAAAATATTTTAATTTAATTTTCTACCAAAGTAAAAAAAAAACCCTTAAGTTTTAATTAAAGTAAGCAAAAAGTTTACCATAAATCGGCCACAATTTTACAAAATCATAAAGACTTTACCAGAAATAAATAAGTCAACAACTTATCAATTTAATTAAATATAAATTAGATAAAGAAGTCAATTAAGGCTCTCATATTAACTAAACATATTACTAACATTTGTAGACAATTGAAATAACTAACTAAAAGGAATCAATAGACCTTAAAGACCCAATCGTATATCACTATTCACAAATTAGTCAATTATAATAATCTACCATAACCATTCAAAGGGCGAATCAACAAGAGAATAACTAGTTCAATCATAATTAAAATTAACAATCTACTCAAAATAACAAGTAAGTAGGATGATGATCATGTTTAAGCTCAACATCGAGGTCATAACAAATTATGACTAGCAACAAGAAATCATGTAAAAATAATTAGGAAAAACAATCAATTTAGAAGCAACCTGCATTAGGAAAATCAAAATGATCATATCCAACAACAATTAGTTCGAGAACCAGCTTCACCCATTTACCAAGAAAATAAAAGTATGCCAGCGTATAATAAAGTGATACCAATCGGAGCTAAAACTCAATTAACTCAAATCTATGAATAAAACTGCAACACGAACAAATATACGAAGGGTCTTAACAATTCATGCTTAGCATAGTATTAACAACTATTATTAATGAGAAAATCGCAACATCACATATGAAAAGAAGTTCTTGTTCAGAAGACAACCGATAATTAATCAAAGACAAACCTGGACGGATCTGTTGAGACCCGTCTCGCAAGTTTCCAGAATTTTAAGCCTCGCCGGAGTTGCTCACCGTTATTGTTGCTTGTTCTTTGGAGTTCTCGTCATTTCTTGTTCTCATTGAGTTGCGTATTTTAGGGCTCTGGCGATGGGAAGCCAGTCGGCTGCTGCCGGTACTACCGTTTGTTCTTTGGCGGAGAAGCTATTCTTCTTTGCTTATCTCACCGAGCTGCTGCTGCTGATACCTGAAAAAAAAAAAGAAAAAGAGAAAGGAGAAGAGAAAGGGGAAGATAAGAGATGAGAAGAGGAAAGAAAGAGGCAGAAGGGGGACGACAGGAGAGGGGAGAAGAGAAAGACGAAGGAGGAGCGAGAAGGAGAGCTCACCTCCGATAATGGCTTTCGCCGGAAAGAATGGGGAGAAAGGGAGATGGAAGCCGGAGAGAAGGGAGAGAGGGAGGAGGAACGGTGGGAGAGGGAGAAGGGCGGCTGCCGAAAAAGAGGGTGGGGTGTCGCCACCTCTGGCATTCGCCGGAAAAATTGGAGAGGAGAGGGGGTTCAGGCGGCTGATTTTTTTGGAGAAGAGAGGGAAAGAATGGGAGTAAATTTTAGGTTTAGTTATTTGATATTTTAAAAGAAGGATTTGATCTCAACCGTTGATCTAATTTGAAATGAGGGGCAAGGATTAGATCTATGAATTTTTTAAGATCGATGGATGATATTAAAAGATGAAAAATTAAAATCAAATTTGTTGGAGGATTGGAATAGCTAAAATTGCAATTAAATTGGATAGAATTGAAATGAAAGAGTGGCTATGATTGTAATAAAATTTTTTGGAGTGGCTAGAATTGGAAGAAATTATAATAGAATAGGCTAGAATTTAAATAATTTTAAGGAAAGTGTAGGAATTACTATTTAATTAAAATACTACATTAATTTTTTTTATGTAATTGAAAATCATATAAATTTATAAAACATTTGAAATTCATTAATAATTGTAAAATATTTTAGTAACATTTATGATAGTTTTATAAAGTAAAATATATGAAAATATATAATTTTCAAGCAAAATCGACAAAAATTCTAACTTCAAATAAATTTTAAAATACGTATTTAATCGAATAGTAATCCTAAAAAGGGTCAAAGGTCGCTCAAAATTTGGTGTCAATAGCTGCCCCTTGGTTGATTGAGAATGAAGAATGACTTGTTAGGCAACAAACGTTGACTTAGTAGCTGATTTTATCCGACTGACAAGAGATGTCAGTTGGATCAATTGAAACGACATAGAGTTGAAAAAGGGTACGACCGAGACTTTGGTATTAAGTCGCCTACATATCTTTGGTTATACGAGAATCAGGTCGTATGTAGTTCTAGATTCAAGAGCAAATGAAACTCTTAAAAATTGAAAGAGCGCTAAGGCATTTTAAAGGCACGATATCAGCTTGAATGGATAAGAATAAAGTAGTGAGAAAAGAGAGATTGAGAGGCTAGAAGAGCATGACAGAGAGCAGGAAGAGCATGATAGGGTGATGTTATCATCCTTTGAGAAAGTTTCGGAGTATGAGTAGCAAAGAATTGATAGGGTCTTTGTTGTGATAGATGATTGAATGATAATTGTAATCAAGGGGCAATCGATCATATCTGCAAATTCTCGATAAAATGTTAGCTTATAAATAGATAAAGTATGACCAACAATGATAAAATCTGAGTTCTAAATAAATGACAAGAGGTGATAAGAAGCGTATCTGTTTTGAGACGTAGTGCAAGCTTTGATAGTCTTTGGCCCATCTCTAAAGAATAACGTCAAACTCCAACAGATATGATAATATAGCGATAATAAAATAGACGGGAATGTCTCGTTGTAAGGAGAGTCTAAACGTCATTTTAAGGCGGACGAGTCTGAGTGTCATTTTATGGCGGACGGCCTAAATATCTTATAAAGAGGACGAACAAAAAATGTCATGTGAGAGGGACAAGCCTAAATGTCCTGTAACGACCTGTTTAGTCGTTTTGAGCAGCAGATTTTATTTCTGGAAAAACTGGCTGAGTCGACGGATCCCACGACGGACCGTCATGGGCACGACAGACCGTCGTAGGGGTCTCGTTCCAAAACACTTAGAATTCTGAAAAGTGGGTACTGAAATCGACTCTCTAACGGAATGGCAGGACGGACCGTCGTAGGCACGACGGACCGTCACACATCGTCCATAGGAATTAAGTCTCTGAACTCTGTGACGGAAGCAGCAGGACGGACCATCGCAGGCACGACGGGCCGTCACAGGCTGCGTAATCCCAGGCTGGGTCGGATTTTTGTAAATATTTTAAGGGGCGTTTTGGACTATTCCTGCTTATAATTATAAAGTTAGTGGTTTAATATTAATAACTCAATTACTTGGGGGTTAAAAGAGGTAACCTTGAGTTAATTAGTGGGTTAATTCCTCATCTTTCATACTTAATTATATGCTAATTAGGGTAAAAGAAAGAGGGTTTGAATAAGAAAAATAGAAAGAACAAGGAGAGGGAAAGAGAAACGATCGAGAGAGATACAAACGAAGAGGAAACACAAGCTTTGGGGAATTTGCTTGCTTGATCACGAATCTTCGGTGGAGGTAGGTTATGGTTTTTATGCTATTCGTAGTAAACTCTTAATAGCGAATGATATGTATTGGTAGTATTGTAAACCATTCTATATGCTTAATTGTATGCTTGCATGAATGTGATTATGTAATTGTGATAAAATAAGCATGATGAAGCTATTGAATCCTAAATCTTGAGAAACCCTAATCTACTTTGTTAATGATGATGCCTTGGTATAAAAGAAGGCTTGATAAATGAATGTAGTGAGATTAGGGGATCGGGTGTCACGTTCCGACACCAGGAAAGTAATAGAGGATCAGGTGCCACATTCTGGTACCAGGATAGAATGAGGATCGGAGTGCCACGTTCCGGCACCAGGATAGAATATGGATCGGGTGCCACGTTCCGGTACCAGGATAGAATGAGGATCGGAGTGCCACGTTCCGGCACCAGGATAGAATATGGATCGGGTGTCACGTTCCGACACCAGGATAGTATATGAGGATCGGAGTGTCACGTTCCGACACAAGGATAGTATATGAGGATCGGAGTGTCACGTTCCGACACCAGGATAGTATATGGATCGGAGTGTCACGTACCAACACAAGAGGAATAAAGATAATGAATCTTGAAATTATGTTAATAAATTCGAATGAAAAGAAC
>CM050941.1:37875070-37880070 GCA_027789145.1 Solanum arcanum | reverse complement strand
AGAACGTGACACCCGATCCATTAATACTATCCTGGTGTCGGAACGTTACACCCGATCCATTAATACTATCCTGGTGTCGGAACGTGACACCCGATCCACTACTACTATCCTGGTGCCGGAACATGACACCCGATCCATTAAAACTATCCTGGTGTCGGAACGTGACACCCGATCCACTACTACTATCCTGGTGCCGGAACGTGACACCCGATCCACTAACCTCATTCTTTTAGTTCATCAAGCCTTCTTTTATACCAAGGCATCATCATTAATAAAGAGGTTTCAAGATTTAGGGTTCAATAGCCTCATCATGCTTATTTTATCTCAATTATATAATCACATCATACAAGCACACAATAAAGCATATAGAAGGGTTTACAATACTACCCAATACATATCATTCGCTATTAAGAGTTTACTATGAAATAGCATAAACCATTACCTACCTCCACCGAAGAATTCGTGATCAAGTAAGCTACTCCTCAAAGTCTTTGCTTTCTTCTTTCTCTTGATCGTTTGTTTCTCCCTCTCTCTGTTCTTTCTCTTTTCCTTATTCAAACCCTTTTTCTTTTACCCTAATTACCATATAATTAAGTATAAAAGATGACAAAAGTAACCCACTAATTAAATCAAGGTTATTTCTTTTAACCCTCAAATAATTGAATTAATAACATTAACCCACTAACTTTATAATTATAAGTAGGAATAGTCCAAAACGCCCCTTAGAACTTTTAACAGAAATCAGACCCTGTCATGGTTACGCAGCCTGTGACGGCCCGTCTTGCCTGCGACGGTCCATCCTGCTGCTTCCGTCACAAAGTTCAGAGACTAAATTTCACTAAAGGGTCTGTGAAGGTCCATCGTGCCCACGACGGTCCGTCGTGCCATGTCGTTGCGAAGTTCAGAGAGTTGTTCTCAGTACTTAAATTTTCAGAATCTAAGTGTTTTGGAACGAGACACCCTCGAGGGTCCGTCGTGCCCATGACGGTCCGTCGTGTGATCCGTCGACTCAGACAGTTATTACTAAAAATAAACTCTACTGCTCAAAACGACTAAATAGGTCGTTACAATAGATACCAATTTACCCATCGTTCGTCCCCGAACGATCACAAGAAGAAAAACAAGGACGAAAAGGAATACCTGAATCTGCAAACAGATGTGGATATCTTTCTTGCATATCAGCATCCTTCTCCCAAGTGGATTCTTCTACCGGCCGATTCTTCCATTGAACCTTGATGGATGCAATCTCCCTTAACCTTAACTTGCGGACTTCTCTATCTAAAATAGCAACAGGCTCCTCCTCATAAGACAAATTCTCATTAAGCAGGACTGAATCCCAACGAATGATGTAGTTTCCATCCCCATGGTATCTTTTCAACATAGACACATGAAATACTGAATGCACTCCTGAAAGTCCTGGAGGAAAGGCTAATTCATAACCTACCTCCCCCACGCGCTTCAGAACTTCAAATGGACCAATATACCTCGGACTAAGCTTACCTCGCTTACCAAACCGCATCACCCCTTTCATGGGCGAAACCTTCACCAAGACTTGCTCACCCTCCATAAACTCCAAGTCTCTAACCTTTCGATCTGCATATTCTTTCTGCCTACTTTGAGCCGCTAAAAGCTTTTCTTGAATGCATTTCACTTTATCTAACGATTCCCTCAGAAGGTAAGTACCCCAAGGTCTAACCTCAAATGCATTAAACCACCCAATGGGAGACCTACTTCTTCTCCCATACAGTGCTTCAAATGGGGTCATATCAATACTTGAGTGATAGCTATTGTTGTAGGAGAACTCTTCTAAGGGTATGAAGTTATCCCAATGACCACCAAAATCTATCACACATGCACGAAGCATATCCTCTAACACTTGAATCGTTCGCTCATACTGACCATCGGTCTTTGGGTGAAATGCAGTACTAAGATCCAACCTAGTACCCAATTCAGCATGCAATGTTTTCCAAAACATAGAAGTAAACTGCGTACCTCTATCTGATATGATGGAAAGTGGAACTCCATGCAATCGAACAACTTCCGAGATATAAATTTTGGCTAACTTCTCTGCATTGTACGTCACCTTGACCGGAATGAAGTGAGAACACTTAGTTAACCTATCAACAATCACCCAAATGGAGTCATACTTACCCATTGTCTTGGGAAGACCAACCACGAAGTCCATTGCAATTCTCTCCCACTTCCATTCGGGAATGGGCATTCTCTGAAATGTCCCTCCAGGCCTCTGGTGTTCATACTTTAGCTGCAAACAATTCCAGCATTGAGCAACAAAATTAACAATGTCATGCTTCATCCTACTCCACCAAAAATGTTGCTTTAGGTCACGGTACATCTTGGTTGCACCAGGATGTATAGAATACCTTGAACTATGAGCCCCTGTAAGAATAGTGTGAATCAAATCATCGATGCGGGGTACACATACCCTTCCCTTAATTCTCAAAACACCTTCCTCATTGATTTTTGCTTCTTTAGCCTCTCCTCGCAATACCTTATCTCGAATCCGAATCAGCTTCTCATCAGTAAACTGCTTTCCCTTAATCTTGTCAAGAAAGGAAGATCTATCCTCCACACAAGCCAAAAATCCTCCTTTCTCATTTACTTCTAGCCTCATAACGTTATTAGCCAGAGTCGAAACTTCTCTTGCCAATGGGCGTCTAGAAACTTGCAAGTGAGTTAGACTTCCCATGCTCCCTGCCTTTCTACTTAAAGCATCTGCCACAACGTTAGCTTTTCCTGGGTGATACAAAATAGTGATATCGTAGTCCTTCAGTAGTTCCATCCATCTCCTCTGTCTCAAATTCAAATCTTTCTGAGTAAAGACATACTGTAAACTACGATGATCCGTATAAACTTCACACTTAACCCCACATAGATAATGTCTTCATTGCTTTAATGCAAACACTACCGCAGCCAACTCCAAATCATGGGTCGGATAGTTACATTCATGCACCTTTAATTTCCTCAAAGCATAAGCAATTACACTCTTCTCTTGCATTAGTACTGCACCCAAATCAGAATATGATGCATCACAATAAACAATGAAATTCTTACCTTCTACTTGCAAGGTAAGGATTGGTGCAGTAGTCAACAAAGTCTTGAGCTTCTTAAAGCTTTCTTCACACTCGTCCGACCATAAAAATGGAACACTCTGCTTAGTCAAATTTGTCAATTGGGAAGCAACAGAGGAAAATCCCTTGACAAATCGACGGTAGTAGCTAGCTAAACCAACAAAGATCCTTACCTCTGTAACATTAGTAGGTCTTACCCAACTCTTCACTACTTCGATCATAGAAGGATCCACCATCACTCCATCCTTAGAAACCACATGCCCCAAGAAGGACACTGAATCTAGCCAAAACTCACACTTGGAGAATTTGGCATAAAGCTTTTTCTCCCTCAACATTTCCAATACAGTTCTCAAGTGCTCCTCATGTTCTTCCCTGCTCTTTGAGTATACCAGTATATCATCAATGAATACAATGACAAAGAAATCCAGATATGGCTTAAAAATCCCGTTCATCAGACTCATGAAAGCAGCAGGGGCATTCGTAAGCCCAAAAGACATTACTAAGAACTCATAATGCCCTTACCTGGTCCGAAAAACAGTCTTGGGCACATCCGTTGCCCGTATTTTCAATTGATGATAACTACATCTCAAATTGATTTTTGAGAAGGTACAAGCACCTTGTAACTGATCAAACAAATCATCGATGCGAAGAAGAAGATACTTATTCTTAACCGTTACCTTATTCAGTTGCCTGTAGTCTATGCACATCCGAAAGCTTCTATCCTTCTTCTTCACAAACAAAACGGGAGCACCCCAAGGGGATGCACTTGGTCTAATAAAGCCTTTGCTTAACAACTCTTGAAGTTGGGCCTTTAACTCTCTTAACTCAGCGGGAGCCATCCTATAATGGGGTATGGAAATAGGGTGAGTACCCGGCTCCAGATCAATGCAAAAGTCAATATCCCTATCCGGTGGCATACCAGGAAGGTCTGCAGGAAACACATCCAGAAACTCACGGACTATAAAAACCGACTCAATTGAAGGTACATGGGTAGTGTCATCCCTGAGATGTGCCAAGAAAGCTAAACACCCTTTAATAACCATTCTCTTAGCACGAAGAAAGGAGATGATACAAACTGGAGTGGAAGTGTAGTCGCCCTCCCACACTAACGGATCTGTCCCAGGCTTGGCTAACGTCACAGTTTTAGCATTACAATCCAACATTGCAAAAATTTGGAGAAAGCCAAGTCATACCCAGAATTACATCGAAATCAACCATTTCTAAGATAAACAAGTCTACATGAGTATTGCTCCCCACAAAAGTTACAAGACAGGACCTATACACCTTTTCAACTATTACAGACTCACCCATCGGAGTAGAAACACGAATAGGCATGTTAAGAAATTCACAATGTAAATTAAGACCAGTAGCAAATGAGGAAGATACATATGAAAATGTGGATCCAGGATCAAATAATACAGAAGCCATGCAATCACAAACCAAAAGATTACCTGTGATAACAGCATCCGATGTCTCCGCTTCAGACCGCCCAGGGAAAGTATAATAATGGGCCCTATCACCTGTCTGCCCGTTACCCCTACCATGTTGCGCTGCAGTGGTTCCAGTTTGCCCGCCACCCCGGTTGATTTGGTGACCACCATTACCTCAGCCACCACATTCTCCAGAATAGCGGCCTCTTCCATGACCACCTCTACTTCTGACTATTGGGGGTCTGTAACTCTGTTTTGGATAGTATCTCTTAATATGTCCAATTTCCCCACATCCATAACACTCTTTGGGTTCAAGCATAGGTCTCTGTGAGAACGACGGAGTCTGGGGATAACCTCCAAACTCAGAGAAATGTTGATCGGTCTTGGGTGGACCCGCAGCTACTGCCTGTAGTGAAGACTGAATTGGTCGGACTGGGTAACCTCCTGAACCCTGTCCTCTGGAGTAAGAGCCATTAAACTC
>CM050941.1:37845070-37867570 GCA_027789145.1 Solanum arcanum | reverse complement strand
TCATCACCATCACCATAATCGTCATCATCGTCATCATCGTCATCATCATCATCGTCGTCGTCATCATCATCATCATCATCATCATCATCGTCATCATCACCATCATCATCATCGTCATCGTCATCATCATCATCATCGTCGTCATCATCATCATCATCATCATCGTCGTCGTCATCGTCATCATCGTCGTCATCGTCATCACCACCATCACCACCATCACCAACGTCACCACCATAACCACCATCACCATCATCACCATCATCACCATCATCACCATCATCGCCATCACCACCATCACCATCATCACCACCATCACCATCACCATCACCATCATCACCATTATCATCATCATCATCATCACCACCATCACCATCACCATCACCACCACCATCACCACCATCATCATCATCATCACCACCATCATCATCATCATCATCATCATCATCATCATCATCATCATCATCATCATCGTCATCATCGTCATCATCGTCATCATGGTCATCATCGTCATCATCATCATCATCATCGTTATCATCGTCATCATCATCATCATTGCCATCGTCGTCTTCGTCGTTATCGTCATCATCGTCATCATAGTCATCATCGTCATCACCGTCATCACCACCATAACAACCATCACCACCATCACCACCATCACCATCATCGTCATCATCGTCATCATCGTCATTATCATCATCATCGTCATCATCGTCATCATCGTCATCACCACCATCACCACCATAACCACCATCACCACCATCACCATCACCATCACCATCATCACCACCATCACCATCATCACCATCATCATCACCAACACCATCAGCATCATCATCACCATCATCATCATCATCATTATCACCATCACCATCATCATCATCATCATCATCACCATCACCATCATCACCATCACCATCACCATCACCATTACCACCATTACCATCATCACCATCATCATCATCATCATCATCATCATCACCATCATCACCATCATCATCATCACCAACATCACCACCATCATCATCATCACCATCATCACCATCACCATCACCATCACCATCACCATCATCGTCATCATCGTCATCATCGTCATCATCGTCATCATCGTCATCATTGTCATCATCGTCATCATCGTCATCATCGTCATCACCACCATCACCACCATCACCATCACCACCACCACCATCACCACCATCACCACCATCACCATCATCAACACCATTATCATGACAATCACCATCACCATCACCATCAGCTGCTTTAATAACCTCATTTCGGTAAGGAATGTTCAATCCTTCAAGAGGTGGAGTGATACTTTCGACAACCTTGTCTTTGGTGTGCCACTTGTTAACCAAGACTTGAAGCGATGAGCTATCTTGACCGATTTGTTCTGTAGCTTCAAACCACTTGAAGAATTCAATTTCTGTTTTGAATCTCTTCATATCTTTGAACCATTTGTCTTTGAACAAGATTCTTTGTTCTTTTGGGTATGTATCCACATACCAAGCTCTTTTTAGAGCATTCTTTGGGCTAACCCACCATTTGTTTATTTTCTTTAAGTCAGGAGTAAACTTGTCGACTGACTTAATGGTTCCAATCGAATCTTTCCTTTTGTGAGAAGGAGCTTTCATCTCGCTGGGAGTGGGGCTACCTGTAAAAGAAGATTCATAATAAACCTTGGGGATAGTCTGGGTGAAGTCTACCCCTCTGAACATACCATGCTGTTCTGAAACTTCCTCAGTTTCATACAGCTGCTCATCTCCTTCCCGGGTTTTTGAAGTAGAAGGTCTAGAGGCAGATAACCTTCTGGTGGATGACTCAGGATTAGAAGAACTGGACCTGAGGAACTTTAGGTTCACCGATCCATCTGAAAATTGAAGGATACTCTCTATAGAGGATCTACTGGGTTGAATGGGAAGTGGCTCCGTTATGGATTCAAACTTCCAACTTTCGTCAGAAAGAATTTCATCCCACTTTAACATTCTAGGCACAAAAGTAGTGCTATGCTCTTGGTGTGATTCCATAAGCATAGTAACACCTTTGGGACTAGAATTAATTGCCTTTGGGGCAATTGTGGTCTTCATTAGCTTGTAATATACTCTGTATATTACAACTAGATCTCTGGTTCCTAGTTTGCTGTTCATGTTCTTGGTCTTGATGTTGAGGGTCAAGGTATCAAGAATATGAGGATCTTCTATTTCTATAGAAAAGTTTGGATACCAATTAAAGTAAACTGGCCCATGAGCAAGATTACTCTCTAAGATTCCTAGAAGGGAGTCTTCGACATTGAGAAGTCTAGCATCTCTAAGCATAAGACAGATAGGAATATTTAGACCTTTTCGGAAAAAGAGGTTTAACAGCAATCTGAACAAGACCAATGTGTAGGAATTTGAATTCCTTCTTGTACCTGTCAATGTCAGCTGCAACAAGCAATTTAATATATTCTCAAGAATTATTAATTGCAGAAGTTGATTCACAAGTTTTTATGTTAAAACTTTTAAACATGCTGAAATTACTTGTTTGGTAAATCTTATTAACAGGTTCTTTTGGAATACTCCAATTCTGTAAACGCATATCTTCTTTAGATATAGAGCAATTAACAGAGTTAACAATATTATTGTTATTCATAATAGTTAAACAGTTGTCTTTGGCCTGAAAGAATATCAAGGATAAGCAGGGTGGTAGAAATAATTTTAACAAAGATTATCTAAACTATAAAAAACTTATAATTGAAGTTTATATCTATAAAATGAACTTAGATATTAACTTGTAAGATTAACAGGGTTAATAATGACTTAATAATCAGGCGAATAAATAATTAATATCTCACATATTGGATCTTACGTGTCTTTGGCAAGTCTTATGGTAGAACGGAACACCATACAGATCGGCGGCCTGCCTCTCACTAGGACTTACTGGACTTACAATGATCCGTCTTTCAGGCTTATCCGAATTCTAAAGCCGGAAATTAATCGGCATACTCAGACTTATGAAGATACACAACCTCAACAAGATAAAATATATTCTTCACTTGATTAAATAGTCGGAATTAACTCAGTTTATCTTCCTAGATAAATTCTAAATTAATTCTATAAGATAATAAAATCAGTTTAAGTAATTCAGGTATCAGATAATTGCTATGTTAAAATCATTCTATCATTTTAGCTTATCACATGATCTCTAAACAGCCAAGACAACAATGAATTTAGCTACTCATATTAACAATAAACGCCATTAACAAGTCTCTGATGCCATTTCTGACACTGTTGCGGAATTTAAAGAAGAACTTACAGAAAATTAGAGGACCTTTATTCCACACAAAGCATAATGTTTACATAGAGAGGGAGAGCATTTAAGAAAATATATATGGTGAAGATTTTCTGATGCTTAAGCTGAGAAACTAAACTACCTTTTATAGGCGAAGCTGAGAGACAAAGAGATTTTGAAAATCTAAAAGCTAGTCTTCTTATTGGCCTTTGATTTTCGTCCGTTGCTTTTGGGTAAAGCAAAAGTAAAGTGGTTGTCATCTTTTTCTTTTTGAAAAGCAAAGATGCCTGACTTAAAGTTGTTTTGTCATCTTCTTCTTTTTGAAAAGCAAAGATGCCTGACTTTGTCTGCCATGATGTGGGTCTTTGATAGTGAATTCCTTTTGTCGTGACTGAGTCAGCAAAAGATTCCGTCTTCTTTGAAGCTCCATTTGCTTCTTCCTTGGTTATTCTGATTCTATGAATCTCTACCTGGAAGACTAATTATTCTGGCTTTTAATAGCCTCAATTAGGACTCTTCATTCAAAAGGATTTAGATAAGATATGTCTAATGCTTTTGGGTTAAGCATGTCTACATTGTCATCACTTTGTGATGAGGCCTCATCAAGTAGCTGGTTAATAGCAGCTTCGTCTGGATTTTCGTCAAGTTCTGAGAGAGCTTTTTCAAGTCTCTTTTTTAAGTCACTCTTTGAAGGTGACGCCTGAGTTATTTCCTTTCCCTTTAAAGGAGATGGATTGCCTTTTCTGGCGGGAGACCATCCTTTAATTCGGATTTCTTTAGACAAGAATTTGATCCTGTCAAAATCTGCAATAACAAATGTCCATGATAAAATATAAAATAAACGTCTTTTTATAAAATACTTAAAGAGCTTGATGTGCTCTGGGAGGGTTGATATGCCTTCTTCAGCCTGGAATTGGGGATAATTTTCCACAAACTGACGAGGCATCACTTGCTTATTTCCACCAAAAAGGCTCCACCATTCATAGAACAATCTTGGTATGATTGAGGCTGATACCTCAGGACAATATTTGATAAACCACGTGTGGGTGGTTGGCCTGACATACATGAAATTCATCCAAGCATTTTTATAATCAAACCAGTTGTAGGTTTGAGGGTTGAATCTCTTGGATAGATTGATCGGAGTTTGTAGATGGTCAACAGGCCAGTTATACGGAGATAAGATCTTTTAGATCGTCAATTTCGAATAGGCGATGCTTTCTAGGTCGGATTTATCTGCCAATTCATGTTCTATTTCTAGTGATCCGGTATCAATGAGAATAAACTCAAAGTACCTTCTGGTTTTTAAGGAATTGTCTGTCTCGACGTAATTCCTGTTGGTGTAGATAGGCTTCAAGAGATGTTTGACCTCATAGCCTTCATATTCCTTGTCGAGGGCAAGGATTGGGATGATATTTAGAGAAATCATTTCAAATTTCTCTTTCTCTCTTGGAGTCGTCTGGGAGCTACTTGGAGTAACTGCTTCGGCAAAACTTTGAGGCTGCTTCATTGTGTAGCAGTCACTTGTCTGTTTCTGAGAGAATCTGAGTTCTCCGCTTGGTGATGAAGAAGTGCATGCTTCTTGATCCTTTGCAAAAGGTTTCTTTAATACTAACATTCCGGTTGGTCGACTCTGTGGGAGTACTGTTGGGTTGATGGGTGGCAAACTTGCCAAAGCTGAGTACCTGTTTACATCAGGTCTTGCTGGGTTAATTTCAGGCCTCCTTGCAAAGGGACCTGTACTGGCTAGTTCGTTAGGATTGGAACTAACTGGCTGTTTGCCTGCCATTGGCTTGATTTGTGGTCTCATGTTTACCCTGCAAAAATTCTCTGGTTAGATAATCAGGCAAAGAGTTATTTTCACCTTTAATGAATTTGATTTGAAAATCGAAGCTGGATAATAAAGATTGCCATCTAGCAAAAATCTTTTTAGAAACAATTTTTTTGACATCCTTTTGAAGGATTTCTTTAGAAGATTAACAGTCCACTCTAAGCAGAAATTCTTTGTTAACTAGATCATCTTAGAACTTGGTTATGCAAAGAACAATAGCTAGGACTTCTTTTTTGATCGTGCTATAATTCTTTGGGCGAAATTCTGTGTTCCTGAATAATAACGGACCAGCTGCTCCGGGGATTTGGGGTCCTTTCTTTGTTTAAGAATGCCACCATATCCGATGTCAGAAGCATCAGTCTCAACAATCATAAAAAAGTATGGTTAGAGATACCTAAGCAACGAAGGTTCTTAACCATATCCTTAAGTAGAACAACTGCCTTAGTATGATCGTTACCCCATGGTGAAGGAGACTTCTTTAACCTGTCAAAGAGGGGGCTTGCAAATATGTCTAACTTTAGGAATAAAGTCAGCTACATAGTTAAGACTCCCAAGGAATCTCTGTAGTTGAGTTTTATCCAAGATGACGTCAGGGAAATTATTTGAAAACTCAATAGACCTGCAAATTGGTTTATAGGTGCCTTGATAAAGATCATGCCCTAAAAATCTGATTTTTGTCTAAAATAATTTTATTTTCTTAGACCTAATGACAAGACCATTGTGCTTATCAATTTTAAAGAAAATATTCAAATGTTTAAAATGAGAATCAATATCCCCAGAAAAGATTAAAACATCGTCAATATAAATTATTGACATCTGGCTAATATGATTAAAAATGGAGCTCATGATGTTTTGAAATTCTGATGGGGCATTTTTAAGCCCAAAAGGCATGACATTCCATTCATATTGTCCAAACGGGACATTGAAAGCTGTTTTATATTTATCTTTTTCGGCAACTTGAATTTGCCAAAAACCTGATTTCAAATCAAATTTGCTGTAAACATTTGCTTTAAAAATTCATTTTAAAAGATCCCTTTTGTTGGGAATCGGATAACGAATCCATTTTAAAACAGAGTTTAAAGGTTTATAATTAATCACCAGTCTAGGTGACCCTCGTTCTTGTTCAGCTGCATTGTTTACATAAAATGCTGAACAACTCCAAGGCGACTTAGATGGGCGAATAATCTTATTTTTTAAAACAGTATTAATCTCTTTTTTACAGACTTCCATCAATTCATGATTCATTTGTATAGGTCTAGCTTTTGTAGAGATAGCCTTTTCATTGAACACTGTTGCGGAATTTAAAGAAGAACTTACAGAAAATTAGACGACCTTTATTCCACACAAAGCATAATGTTTACATAGAGAGAGAGAGCATTTAAGAAAATATATATGGTGAAGATTTTCTGATGCTTAAGCTGAGAAACTAAACTGCCTTTTATAGGCGAAGCTGAGAGACAAAGAGATTTTGAAAATCTAAAAGCTAGTCTTCTTATTGGCCTTTGATTTTCGTCCGTTGCTTTTGGGTAAAGCAAAAGTAAAGTGGTTGTCATCTTCTTCTTTTTGAAAAGCAAAGATGCCTGACTTAAAGTTGTTTTGTCATCTTCTTCTTTTTGAAAAGCAAAGATGCCTGACTTTGTCTGCCATGATGTGGGTCTTTGATAGTGAATTCCTTTTGTTGTGACTGAGTCAGCAAAAGATTCCGTCTTCTTTGAAGCTCCATTTGCTTCTTCCTTGGTAATTCTGATTCTATGAATCTCTACCTGGAAGACTAATTATTCTGGCTTTTAATAGCCTCAATTAGGACTCTTCAGTCAAAAGGATTTAGATAAGATCTGGCTAATGCTTTTGGGTTAAGCATGTCTCCATTGTCATCACTTTGTGATGAGGCCTCATCAAGTAGCTGGTTAATAGCAGCTTCGTCTGGATTTTCGTCAAGTTCTGGGAGAGCTTTTTCAAGTCTCTTTTTTAAGTCACTCTATGAAGGTGACGCCTGAGTTATTTCGTTTCCCTTTAAAGGAGATGGATTGCCTTTTCTGGCGGGAGACCATCCTTTAATTCGGATTTCTTTAAACAAGAATTTGATCCTGTCAAAATCTGCAATAACAAATGTCCATGATAAAATATAAAATAAACGTCTTTTTATAAAATACTTACAGAGCTTGATGTGCTCTGGGAGGGTTGATATGCCTTCTTCAGCCTGGAATTGGGGATAATTTTCCACAAACTGACGAGGCATCACTTGCTTATTTCCACCAAAAAGGCTCAACCATTCATAGAACCATCTTGGTATGATTGAGGCTGATACCTCAGGACAATATTTGATAAACCACGTGTGGGTGGTTGGCCTGACATACATGAAATTCATCCAAGCATTTTTATAATCAAACCAGTTGTAGGTTTGAGGGTTGAATCTCTTGGATAGATTGATCGGAGTTTGTAGATGGTCTGAGCCGCTTATCTGAGAGATAAGATCTTTTTGATCGTCAATTTCGAATAGGCGATGCTTTCTGGGTCGGATTTATCTGCCAATTCATGTTCTATTTCTAGTGATCCGGTATCAATGAGAATAAACTCAAAGTACCTTCAGGTTTTTAAGGAATTGTCTGTCTCGACGTAATTCCTGTTGGTGTTGATAGGCTTCAAGAGATGTTTGACCTCATAGCCTTCATATTCCTTTTCGAGTGCAAGGATTGGGATGATATTTAGAGAAATCATTTCAAATTTCTCTTTCTCTCTTGGAGTCGTCTGGGAGCTACTTGGAGTAACTGCTTCGGCAAAACTTTGAGGCTGCTTCATTGTGTAGCAGTCACTTGTCTGTTTCTGAGAGAATCTGAGTTCTCCGCTTGGTGATGAAGAAGTGCTGGCTTCTTGATCCTTTGCAAAAGGTTTCTTTAATACTAACATTCCGGTTGGTCGACTCTGTGGGAGTACTGTTGGGTTGATGGGTGGCAAACTTGCCAAAGCTGAGTACCTGTTTACATCAGGTCTTGCTGGGTTAATTTCAGGCCTCCTTGCAAAGGGACCTGTAGTGGCTGGTTCGATAGGATTTGTCATAACTGGCTGTTTGCCTGCCATTGGCCTGATTTGTGGTATCATGTTTACCCTGCAAAAATTCTCTGGTTAGATAATCAGGCAAAGAGTTATTTTCACCTTTAATGAATTCGATTTGAAAATCGAAGCTGGATAATAAAGCTTGCCATCTAGCAAAAATCTGTTTAGAAACAATTTTTTTGACATCCTTTTGAAGGATTTCTTTAGCAGATTTACAGTCCACTCTAAGCAGAAATTCTTTGTTAACTAGATCATCTTGGAACTTGGTTATGCAAAGAACAATAGCTAGGACTTCTTTTTTGATCGTGCTATAATTCTTTTGGGCAGAATTCCAGGTTCCTGAATAATAACGGACCAGCTGCTCCGGGGATTTAAGGTCCTTTCTTTGTTTAAGAATGCCACCATATCCGATGTAAGAAGCATCAGTCTCAACAATCATACAAAAGTCTGGGTTAGAGATACCTAAGCAAGGAAGGTTCTTATCCATATCCTTAAGTAGAACAACTGCCTTAGTATGATCGTTACCCCATGGTGAAGGAGACTTCTTTAACCTGTCAAAGAGGGGCTTGCAAATATGTCTAACTTTAGGAATAAAGTCAGCTACATAGTTAAGACTCCCAAGGAATCTCTGTAGTTGAGTTTTATCCAAGATGACGTTAGGGAAATTATTTGAAAACTCAATAGACCTGCAAATTGGTTTATAGGTGCCTTGATAAATATCATGCCCTAAAAATCTGATTTTTGTCTGAAATAATTTTATTTTCTTAGCACCAATGACAAGACCATTGTGCTTAACAATTTTAAAGAAAATATTCAAATGTTTAAAATGAGAATCAATATCCTCAGAAAAGATTAAAACATCGTCAATATAAATTATTGACATCTGGCTAATATGATTAAAAATGGAGCTCATGATGTTTTGAAATTTTGATGGGGCATTTTTAAGCCCAAAAGGGATGACATTCCATTCATATTGTCCAAACGGGACATTGAAAGCTGTTTTATATTTATCTTTTTCGGCAACTTGAATTTGCCAAAAAACTGATTTCAAATCAAATTTGCTGTAAACATTTGCTTTAAAAGTTCGTTTTAAAAGATCCCTTTTGTTGGGAATCGGATAACGAATCCATTTTAAAACAGAGTTTAAAGGTTTATAAATAATCACCAGTCTAGGTGACCCTCGTTCTTGTTCAGCTGCATTGTTAACATAAAATGCTGAACAACTCCAAGGCGACTTAGATGGGCGAATAATCTTATTTTTTAAAACAATATTAATCTCTTTTTTACAGACTTCCATCAATTCATGATTCATTTGTATAGGTCTAGCTTTTGTAGAGATATCCTTTTCATTGAACACTGTTGCGGAATTTAAAGAAGAACTTACAGAAAATTAGAGGACCTTTATTCCACACAAAGCATAATGTTTACATAGAGAGGAGGAGCATTTAACAAAATATATATGGTGAAGATTTTCTGATGCTTAAGCTGAGAAACTAAACTGCCTTTTATAGGCGAAGCTGAGAGACAAAGAGATTTTTAAAATCTAAAAGTTAGTCTTCTTATTCGCCTTTGATTTTTGTCCGTTGCTTTTGGGTAAAGCAAAAGTAAAGTGGTTGTCATCTTCTTCTTTTTGAAAAGAAAAGATGCCTGACTTAAAGTTGTTTTGTCATCTTCTTCTTTTTGAAAAGCAAAGATGCCTGACTTTGTCTGCCATGATGTGGGTCTTTGATAGTGAATTCCTTTTGTCGTGACTGAGTCAGCAAAAGATTCCGTCTTCTTTGAAGCTCCATTTGATTCTTCCTTGGTAATTCTGATTCTATGAATCTCTACCTGGAAGACTAATTATTCTGGCTTTTAATAGCCTCAATTAGGACTCTTCAGTCAAAAAAATTTAGATAAGATCTGGCTAATGCTTTTGGGTTAAGCATGTCTCCATTGTCATCACTTTGTGATGAGGCCTCATCAAGTAGCTGGTTAATAGCAGCTTCGTCTGGATTTTCGTCAAGTTCTGAGAGAGCTTTTTCAAGTCTCTTTTTTAAGTCACTCTTTGAAGGTGACGACTGAGTTATTTCCTTTCCCTTTAAAGGAGATAGATTGCCTTTTTCTGGCGGGAGACCATCCTTTAATTCGGATTTCTTTAGACAAGAATTTGATCCTGTCAAAATCTGAAATAACAAATGTCCATGATAAAATATAAAATAAACGTCTTTTTATAAAATACTTACAGAGCTTGATGTGCTCTAGGAGGGTTGATATGCCTTCTTCAGCCTGGAATTGGGGATAATTTTCCACAAACTGACGAGGCATCACTTGCTTATTTCCACCAAAAAGGCTCCACCATTCATAGAACAATCTTGGTATGATTGAGGCTGATACCTCAGGACAATATTTGATAAACCACGTGTGGGTGGTTGGCCTGACATACATGAAATTCATCCAAGCATTTTTAAAATCAAACCAGTTGTAGGTTTGAGGGTTGAATCTCTTGGATAAATTGATCGGAGTTTGTAGATGGTCTACAGGCCAGTTATACGGAGATAAGATCTTTTTGATCGTCAATTTCGAATAGGCGATGCTTTCTAGGTCGGATTTATCTGCCAATTCATGTTCTATTTCTAGTGATCCGGTATCAATGAGAATAAACTCAAAGTACCTTCTGGTTTTTAAGGAATTGTCTGTCTCGACGTAATTCCTGTTGGTGTAGATAGGCTTCAAGAGATGTTTGACCTCATAGCCTTCATATTCCTTGTCGAGTGCAAGGATTGGGATGATATTTAGAGAAATCATTTCAAATTTCTCTTTCTCTCTTGGAGTCGTCTGGGAGCTACTTGAAGTAACTGCTTCGGCAAAACTTTGAGGCTGCTTCATTGTGTAGCAGTCACTTGTCTGTTTCTGAGAGAATCTAAGTTCTCCCTTTGGTGATGAAGTAGTGCTGGCTTCTTGATCCTTTGCAAAAGGTTTCTTTAATACTAACATTCCGGTTGGTCGACTCTGTGGGAGTACTGTTGGGTTGATGGGTGGCAAACTTGCCAAAGCTGAGTACCTGTTTACATCAGGTCTTGCTGCGTTAATTTCAGGCCTCCTTGCAAAGGGACCTGTACTGGCTGGTTCGTTAGGATTGGTCCTAACTGGCTGTTTGCCTGCCATTGGCCTGATTTGTGGTCTCATGTTTACCCTGCAAAAATTCTCTTGTTAGATAATCAGCCAAAGAGTTATTTTCACCTTTAATGAATTCGATTTGAAAATCGAAGATGGATAATAAAGCTTGCCATCTAGCAAAAATCTGTTTAGAAACAAATTTTTTGACATCCTTTTAAAGGATTTCTTTAGCAGATTTACAGTCCACTCTAAGCAGAAATTCTTTGTTAACTAGATCATCTTGGAACTTGGTTATGCAAAGAACAATAGCTAGGACTTCTTTATTGATCGTGCTATAATTCTTTTGGGCAGAATTCTAGGTTCCTGAATAATAACGGACCAGCTGCTCCGGGGATTTGGGGTCCTTTCTTTGTTTAAGAATGCCACCATATCCGATGTCAGAAGCATCAGTCTCAACAATCATAAAAAAGTCTGGGTTAGAGATACCTAAGCAAGGAAGGTTCTTAACCATATCCTTAAGTAGAACAACTACCTTAGTATGATCGTTACCCCATGGTGAAGGAGACTTCTTTAACCTTTCAAAGAGGGGCTTGCAAATATGTCTAACTTTAGGAATAAAGTCAGCTACATAGTTAAGACTCCCAAGGAATCTCTGTAGTTGAGTTTTATCCAAGATGACGTCAGGGAAATTATTTGAAAACTCAATAGACCTGCAAATTGGTTTATAGGTGCCTTGATAAATATCATGCCCTAAAAATCTGATTTTTGTCTGAAATAATTTTATTTTATTAGCACTAATGACAAGACCATTGTGCTTACAAATTTTAAAGAAAATATTCAAATGTTTAAAATGAGAATCAATATCCTCAGAAAAGATTAAAACATCGTCAATATAAATTATTGACATCTGGCTAATATGATTAAAAATGGAGCTCATGATGTTTTGAAATTCTGATGGGGTATTTTTAAGCCCAAAAGGCATGACATTCTATTTATATTGTCCAAACGGGACATTGAAAGCTGTTTTATATTTATCTTTTTCGGCAACTTGAATTTGCCAAAAACCTGATTTCAAATCAAATTTGCTGTAAACATTTGCTTTAAAAGTTCGTTTTAAAAGATCCCTTTTGTTGGGAATCGGATAACGAATCCATTTTAAAACAGAGTTTAAAGGTTTATAATTAATCACCAGTCTAGGTGACCCTCGTTCTTGTTCAGCTGCATTGTTTACATAAAATGCTGAACAACTCCAAGGCGACTTAGATGGGCGAATAATCTTATTTTCTAAAAGAGTATTAATCTCTTTTTTACAGACTTCCATCAATTCATGATTCATTTGTATAGGTCTAGCTTTTGTAGAGATAGCTTTTTCATTGAATCCATCAATGTATGGTAAATAAATAATATGAGATTTTCTCTCCCAAAAAGTGTTTGGAAATTCAGAGCAAATTTCTTCTTCAAACTTCTTTTGAAGGTTGTTAATTTTAGCAACCATTTCCGGGGTTTTTAAAATTTGCTCAATTTTCTTAATTTTAATATCGTCTTTCAAAAAACTAATTCGGTTTATTTTGAAAGCAGTCTGTTGATGTAAAAATTGACTTTCTTCAAGAGAAAGTGTCTTGATAAACGGGAAGGAAATTTGTTTTCCTAAAATTTTTGTTTTGATTGAATCCAAATCAGAAATATAAGGTTTTATCTGGGTAATAAAAGGTATACCCAAAATAATTTCCTCATTAATGTTTTTTGTTATGAAAAAATCATTAGCAAGGCATATACCGTCATTGTAGATATGAGCATTAGAAAGCTTATAATTTATACAGATACGCTCACCAGTCGCGCTGTATAGTTTGGTAGAACCTTTTTGGAGGTACTTGGTTGGGATAAGAACTTCCACTATGCAGTTACGATCTGCACCACTGTCTAACAAAGCAATTTTGCTAAGTACAAAATTAGGGCTAATTACAAGCTTAATCATAATGTGAGAACTCTGCGGTCTTACCTTAGTGATCATGCTAATACCTGCGTTATATATACCTTTAGGAGACGAAGGGGCTGATTGATCTGAAGATTCTTCGTCTTCGGAGGTAGTAGTCTCTTTTATTTTAAGAGAAACCTTATTCTCTTCAAGAAATTGCTTTGCAAGGGCATCAATTTCTATCTTGTGAAGTCTCGATTTAACTTCACGAACTTCTTCTTTTAGGATTTTAACCTCTCCTCGAAGATCACTGATAGAAGGTTCTTCTTTCTTATCAGTGTATCTTTGCATGATTTGTTTCATGCTAAAGGGAGTTACGTTCCTCGTAACTTCTTTATCCTTTTGCTTAAGGACTAGTTTTTGAAGTTCAAGGAGATAGTTCCTTCGAGCCTCATCATCCTTGATGTGCTCAATTGTCGAAAAAAGGATTTCAGCTGAGTCTTCAGAGAGTACTCTTATGGAATGATTGCCACAATAGCAAGCTGCTCCTTCGCAGTTACATCTATCTGAATCATTTTGAGCTACGTTGAGGAATTCTTCTTCCTCTGTTTCACTTTTTTCTGATGATTCTGATTCTGATTCAGACTCTGATTCAGATTTTTCTTCATTCAGGATAGCAAGAAAATTTTCTTTAGTTTCTTTGTCTACTTGAAGAAGGCTGATTTTCTTTCCCTTTTTCTTGTTTCTTGGACAATCAGGAGCCCTATGCCCTGTTTTGCCACAAGTCCAAAATTCATCGGAAGATTTGCGAGAAGTCTTTTTGCTTCTCTTACCTTTAGAAGTTCTTTCCCTTTTGGAAGACTTCTTCTTTGGAGACGATTTTCCTGATCGTTCATCCTTTTGAAGCTTTTTTGCTGAAGGTGGTTTAAGTCTAGGAAATCCAAAGTCTTGGAAAAAACATCCGAGCTCATTATTTGAAAACTTTTGATCTTTCTTAAGCTGTTCCTTTAGCTTAAGGTCTGTGCATAGCTCTATGGCTACAAAATGAATTAAACTTGTGAGTTCTCCATAAGTCATATCTGAGTATGGGATCTTTCCTTCACATCGATCTCTTATCTTAGATCGAACCTTTTCTTCAAAATGAGGGGGTAAACCACTGAGAAATCTTTCTTTCCAATAATCATTATTGCAGTCATCTCTTAGCATGACTTTGGTTATAAACATATCTTTATACCATCTGAAGTCAGTTAACTTCTTGCAATAAAGATTGTTTAGGATTTCTAGACTCCTATCTTGGAAAAGTCGTGGCTCTCCCACGAAATGCTTTGCTATGCTGTATAAAAGAGTAGCAGTAGCATCTTCTACTATTTCCGTTGTAGTGGTGGTTTGACCACCTTCTTGCTTAACCACATCCTTACTTGCGATAGCTTCAAGGATTTTGTTCCTGTTAGTTTCTGTAAGATAATTGTCCCACCAATTTCTTAGCGTACCTGTGAAACCTGCAACTATTTTGTTAGCTGCTTGTTTATCAGTGCTTCCTTTCCACTTATAAGTTGTAACATTCATTCCCATTTCCTGGAGCTTGTTATAGATTTGACCATCGGCCATTCCATCAACATTCCACTCTGTTATACCAGTACCATCTGCAACACCTTGTGGATGCATATGGTTTTCTTCAAACTGGACGTCTGGAAAGGAAGGTCTGGGATAAAAGTTTTTGGAATGAGGAAGCCTATCTTTGATGGTTACAACTTTATCTACTTTATCTCCTTGAGAGATCTTGATTCTCTTAAGTTGTTCATTTATCCTTTCAAGGATTTCTGGGGTGTTGCTAAACTCAGAGGTTTGTTTGGAAATGTCTTCCGGGGAAAATTTATGGATTTTAAATATTGGATTAGTTTCAAGATTGAAACCAGATTTAGAAGAACTGGGTTTGCTGGCAATTTTGCTCGTACCGCTGTGATTATACGTTGATTCTTCAATCTGTTTAGAAACAATATGAAGAACCTGGTTAGTATAATTATTCTGTTCGAATACCTTATTTATGTCTTCAACAGTCACTATAGAAGTTTCTTTGTGGACTGAGGGTTTTTTGAAAGGAGCTGCTTTAATAACCTCCTTTCGGTAAGGAATGTTCAATCCTTCAAGAGGTGGAGTGATACTTTTGACAACCTTGTCTTTGGTGTGCCACTTGTTAACCAAGACTTGAAGCGATGAGTTATCTTGACCGATTTGTCCTGTAGGTTCAAACCACTTGAAGAATTCAATTTCTGTTTTGAATCTCTTCATATCTTTGAACCATTTGTCTTTGAACAAGATTCTTTGTTCTTTTGGGTATGTATCCACATACCAAGCTCTTTTTAGAGCATGCTTTGGGCTAACCCACCATTTGTTTATTTTCTTTAAGTCAGGAGTAAACTTGTCGACTGACTTAATGGTTCCAATCAAATCTTTCCTTTTGTGAGAAGGAGCTTTCATCTCGCTGGGAGTGGGGCTACCTGTAAAAGAAGATTCATAATAAACCTTGGGGATAGTCTGGGTGAAGTCTACCCCTCTGAACTTACCATGCTGTTCTGAAACTTCCTCAGTTTCATACAGCTGCTCATCTCCTTCCCGGGTTTTTGAAGTAGAAGGTCTAGAGGCAGATAACCTTCTGGTGGATGACTCAGGATTGGAAGAACTGGACCTGAGGAACTTTAGGTTCACCGATCCATCTGAAAACTGAAGTTTACTCTCTATGGAGGATCTACTGGGTTGAATGGGAAGTGGCTCCGTTATGGATTCAAACTTCCAACATTCGTCAGAAAGAATTTCATCGCACTTTAACATTCTAGGCACAAAAGTAGTGCTATGCTCTTGGTGTGATTCCGTAGTAACACCTTTGGGACTAGAATTAATTGCCTTTGGGGCAATTGTGGTCTTCATTAGCTTGTAATATACTCTGTATATTACAGCTAGATCTCTGGTTCCTAGTTTGTTGTTCATGTTCTTGGTCTTGATGTTGAGGGTCAAGGTATCAAGAATATGAGGATCTTCTATTTCTATAGAAAAGTTTGGATAACAATTAAAGTAAACTGGCCCATGAGCAAGATTACTCTCTAAGATTCCTAGAAGGGAGTCTTCGACATTGAGAAGTCTAGCATCTCTAAGCATAAGACAGATAGGAATATTTAGACCTTTTCGGAAAAGAGGTTTAACAGCAATCTGAACAAGACCAATGTGAAGGAATTTGAATTCCTTCTTGTACCTGTCAATGTCAGCTGCAACAAGCAATTTAATATATTCTAAAGAATTATTAATTGCAGAAGTTGATTCACAAGTTTTTATATTAAAACTTTTAAACATGCTGAAATTACCTGTTTGGTAAATCTTATTAACAGGTTCTTTTGGAATACTCCAATTCTGTAAACGCATATCTTCTTTAGATATAGAGCCATTAACAGAGTTAACAATATTATTTTCTTAAATGCTCTCCACCTCTTGCGGAATTTAAAGAAGAACTTACAGAAAATTAGAGGACCTTTATTCCACACAAAGCATAATGTTTACATAGAGAGGGAGAGCATTTAACAAAATATATATGGTGAAGATTTTCTGATGCTTAAGCTGAGAAACTAAACTGCCTTTTATAGGTGAAGCTGAGAGACAAAGAGATTTTGAAAATCTAAAAGCTAGTCTTCTTATTGGCCTTTGATTTTCGTCCGTTGCTTTTGGGTAAAGCAAAAGTAAAGTGGTTGTCATCTTCTTCTTTTTGAAAAGCAAAGATACCTGACTTAAAGTTGTTTGGTCATCTTCTTCTTTTTGAAAAGCAAAGATGCCTGACTTTGTCTGCCATGATGTGGGTCTTTGATAGTGAATTCCTTTTGTCGTGACTGAGTCAGCAAAAGATTCCGTCTTCTTTGAAGCTCCATTTGCTTCTTCCTTGGTAATTCTGATTCTATGAATCTCTACCTGGAAGACTAATTATTCTGGCTTTTAATAGCCTCAATTAGGACTCTTCAGTCAAAAGGATTTAGATAAGATCTGGCTAATGCTTTTGGGTTAAGCATGTCTCCATTGTCATCACTTTGTGATGAGGCCTCATCAAGTAGCTGGTTAATAGCAGCTTCGTCTGGATTTCGTCAAGTTCTGAGAGAGCTTTTTCAAGTCTCTTTTTTAAGTCACTCTTTGAAGGTGACGCCTGAGTTATTTCCTTTCCCTTTAAAGGAGATGGATTGCCTTTTCTGGCGGGAGACCATCCTTTAATTCGGATTTCTTTAGACAAGAATTTGATCCTGTCAAAATCTGCAATAACAAATGTCCATGATAAAATATAAAATAAACGTCTTTCTATAAAATACTTACAGAGCTTGATGTGCTCTAGGAGGGTTGATATGCCTTCTTCAGCCTGGAATTGGGGATAATATTCCACAAACTGACGAGGCATCACTTGCTTATTTCCACCAAAAAGGCTCAACCATTCATAGAACCATCTTGGTATGATTGAGGCTGATACCTCAGGACAATATTTGATAAACCACGTGTGGGTGGTTGGCCTGACATACATGAAATTCATCCAAGCATTATTATAATCAAACCAGTAGTAGGTTTGAGGGTTGAATCTCTTGGATAGATTGATCGGAGTTTGTAGATGGTCTACAGGCCAGTTATACGGAGATAAGATCTTTTTGATCGTCAATTTCGAATAGGCGATGCTTTCTGGGTACGATTTATCTGCCAATTCATGTTCTATTTCTAGTGATCCGGTATCAATGAGAATAAACTCAAAGTACCTTCTGGTTTTTAAGAAATTGTCTGTCTCGACGTAATTCCTGTTGGTGTAGATAGCCTTCAAGAGATGTTTGACCTCATAGCCTTCATATTCCTTGTCGAGTGCAAGGATTGGGATGATATTTAGAGAAATCATTTCAAATTTCTCTTTCTCTCTTGGAGTCGTCTGGGAGCTACTTGGAGTAACTGCTTCGGCAAATCTTTGAGGCTGCTTCATTGTGTAGCAGTCACTTGTCTGTTTCTGAGAGAATCTGAGTTCTCCGCTTGGTGATGAAGAAGTGCTGGCTTCTTGATCCTTTGCAAAAGGTTTCTTTAATACTAACATTCCGGTTGGTCGACTCAATGGGAGTAGTGTTGGGTTGATGGGTGGCAAACTTGCCAAAGCTGAGTACCTGTTTACATCAGGTCTTGCTGGGTTAATTTCAGGCCTCCTTGCAAATGGACTTGTACTGGCTGGTTTGTTAGGATTGGTCCTAACTGGCTGTTTGCCTGCCATTGGCCTGATTTTGTCTCATGTTTACCCTGCAAAAATTCTCTGGTTAGATAATCAGGCAAAGAGTTATTTTCACCTTTAATGAATTCGATTTGAAAATCGAAGCTCGATAATAAAGCTTGCCATCTAGCAAAAATCTGTGTAGAAACAATATTTTTGACATCCTTTTGAAGGATTTCTTTAGCAGATTTACAGTCCACTCTAAGCAGAAATTCTTTGTTAACTAGATCATCTTGGAACTTGGTTATGCAAAGAACAATAGCTAGGACTTCTTTTTTGATCGTGCTATAATTCTTTTGGGCAGAATTTCAGGTTCCTGAATAATAACGGACCAGCTGCTCCGGGGATTTGGGGTCCTTTCTTTGTTTAAGAATGCCACCATATCCGATGTCAGAAGCATCAGTCTCAACAATCATAAAAAAGTCTGGGTTAGAGATACCTAAGCAAGGAAGGTTCTTAACCATATCCTTAAGTAGAACAACTACCTTAGTATGATCATTACCCCATGGTGAAGGACACTTCTTTAACCTGTCAAAGAGGGGCTTGCAAATATGTCTAACTTTAGGAATAAAGTTAGCTACATAGTTAAGAATCCCAAGGAATCTCTATAGTTGAGTTTTATCCAAGATGACGTCAGGGAAATTATTTGAAAACTCAATAGACCTGCAAATTGGTTTATAGGTGCCTTGATAAAGATCATGCCCTAAAAATCTGATTTTTGTCTGAAATATTTTTATTTTCTTAGCACTAATGACAAGACCATTGTGCTTAACAATTTTAAAGAAAATATTCAAATGTTTAAAATGAGAATCAATATCCTCAGAAAAGATTAAAACATCGTCAATATAAATTATTGACATCTGGCTAATATGATTAAAAATGGAGTTCACGATGTTTTGAAATTCTGATGGGGCATTTTTAAGCCCAAAAGGCATGACATTCCATTCATATTGTCCAAATGGGACATTGAAAGCTGTTTTATATTTATTTTTTTCGGCAACTTGAATTTGCCAAAAACCTGATTTCAAATCAAATTTGCTATAAACATTTGCTTTAAAAGTTCGTTTTAAAAGATCCCTTTTGTTGGGAATCGGATAACGAATCCATTTTAAAACAGAGTTTAAAAGTTTATAATTAATCACCAGTCTAGGTGACCCTCGTTCTTGTTCAGCTGCATTGTTTACATAAAATGCTGAACAACTCCAAGGCGACTTAGATGGGCGAATAATCTTATTTTTTAAAAGAGTATTAATCTCTTTTTTACAGACTTCCATCAATTCACGATTCATTTGTATAGGTCTAGCTTTTGTAGAGATAGCCTTTTCATTGAATCCATCAATGTATGGCAAATCAATAATATGAGATTTTCTCTCCCAAAAAGTGTTTGGAAATTCAGAGCAAATTTCTTCTTCAAACTTCTTTTGAAGGTTGTTAATTTTAGCAACCATTTCCGGGGTTTTTAAAATTTGCTCAATTTTCTTAATTTTAATATCGTCTTTCAAAAAACTAATTTGGTTTATTTTGGAAGCAGTCTGTTGATGTAAAAATTGACTTTCTTCAAGAGAAAGTGTCTTGATAAATGGGAAGGAAATTTGTTTTCCTAAAATTTTTGTTTTGATTGAATCAAAATCAGAAATATAAGTTTTTATCTGGGTAATAAAAGGTATACCCAAAATAATTTCCTCATTAATGTTTTTTGTTATGACAAAATCATTAGCAAGGCATATACCGTCATTGCAGATATGAGCATTAGAAAGCTTATAATTTATACAGATACGCTCACCAATCGCGCTGTATAGTTTGGTAGAACCTTTTTGGAGGAACTTGGTTGGGATAAGACCTTCCACTATGCAGTTACGATCTGCACCACTGTCTAACAAAGCAATTTTGTTAAGTACAAAATTAGGGCTAATTACAAGCTTAATCATAATGTGAGAACTCTGCGGTCTTACCTTAGTGATCATGCTAATACCTGCATTATTCATACCTTTAGGAGACGAAGGGGCTGATTGATCTGAAGATTCTTCGTCTTCGGAGGTAGTAGTCTCTTTTCTTTTAAGAGAAACCTTATTTTCTTCAAGAAATTGCTTTGCAAGGGCATCAATTTCTATTGTGTGAAGTCTCGATTTAACTTCACGAACTTCTTCTTTTAGGATTTTAACCTCTCCTCGAAGATCACTGATAGAAGGTTCTTCTTTCTTATCAGTTTATCTTTGCATGATTTGTTTCATGCTAAAGGGAGTTACGTTCCCCGTAACTTCTTTATCCTTTTGCTTAAGGACTAGTTTTTGAAGTTCAAGGAGATAGTTCCTTCGAGCCTCATCATCCTTGATGTGCTCAATTGTCGAAAAAAGGATTTCAGCTGAGTCTTCAGAGAGTACTCTTATGGAATGATTGCCACAATAGAAAACTGCTCCTTCGCAGTTACAGCTATCTGAATCATTTTGAGCTACGTTGAGGAATTCTTCTTCCTCTGTTTCACTTTTTTCTGATGATTCTTATTATGATTCAGACTCTGATTCTGATTCTTCTTGATTCAGGATAGCAAGAAACTTTTCTTTAGTTTCTTCGTCTACTTTAAGAAGGCTGATCTTCTTTCCCTTTTTCTTGTTTCTTGGAAAATCAAGAGCCCTATGCCCTGTTTTGCCACAAGTCCAACATTCATCGGAAGATTTGCGAGAAGTCTTTTTGCTTCTCTTACCTTTAGAAGTTCTTTCCCTTTTGGAAGACTTCTTCTTTGGAGACGATTTTTCTGATCGTTCATCCTTTTGAAGCTTTTTTGCTGAAGGTGGCTTAAGGCTAGGAAATCCAAAGTCTTGGCAAAAACTTTCGAGCTCATTACTTGAAAACTTTTGATCTTTCTTAAGCTGTTCCTTTAGCTTAAGGTCTGTGCATAGCTCCATGGCTAAAAAATGAATTAAACTTGTGAGATATCCATAAGTCATATCTGAGTATGGGATCTTTGCTTGACATCGATCTCTTATCTTAGATCGAACCTTTTCTGCAAAATGAGGGGGTAAACCACTGAGAAATCTTTCTTTCCAATAATCATTATTGCAGTCATCTCTTAGCATGACTTTGGTTATAAACATATCTTTATACCATCTGAAGTCAGTTAACTTCTTGCAATAAAGATTGTTTAGGATTTCTAGACTTCTATCTTGGAAAAGTCGTGGCTCTCCCACGAAATGCTTTGCTATGCTGTATAAAAGAGTAGCAGTAGCATCTTCTACTATTTCCGTTGTAGTGGTGGTTTGACCACCTTCTTACTTAACCACATCCTTACTTGCGATAGCTTCAAGGATTTTGTTCTTGTGAGTTTCTGTAAGATAATTGTCCCACCAATTTCTTAGCGTACCTGTGAAACCTGCAACTATTTTGTTAGCTGCTTGTTTATCAGTGCTTCCTTTCCACTTATAAGTTGTAACATTCATTCCCATTTCCTGGAGCATGTTATAGATTTGACCATCGGCCATTCCATCAATATTCCACTCTGTTATACCAGTACCATCTGCAACACCTTGTGGATGCATATGGTTTTCTTCAAACTGGACGTCTGGAAAGGAAGGTTTGGGATAAAAGTTTTTGGAATGAGGAAGCCTATCTTTGATGGTTACAACTTTATCTACTTTATCTCCTTGAGAGATCTTGATTCTCTTAAGTTGTTCATTTATCCTTTCAAGGATTTCTGGGGTGTTGCTAAACTCAGAGGTTGGTTTGGAAAAGTCTTCCGGGGAAAATTTATGGATTTTAAATATTGGATTAGTTTCAAGATTGAAACCAGATTTAGAAGAACTGGGTTTGCTGGCAATTTTGCTGGTAGCGCTGTGATTATACGTTGATTCTTCAATCTGTTTAGAAACAATATGAAGAGCCTGGTTAGTATAATTATTCTGTTCGAATACATTATTTATGTCTTCAACAGTCACTATAGAAGTTTCTTTGTGGACCTAGGGTTTTTTGAAAGGTCTAGAGGCAGATAACCTTCTGCTAGATGACTCAGGATTGAAAGAACTGCACCTGAGGAACTTTAGGTTCACCGATCCATCTGAAAACTGAAGGATACTCTCTATG